>VWZY01000316.1:720374-744656 GCA_013399075.1 Chloroceryle aenea | reverse complement strand
TCCAGCTGGTGGCCAGTCACAAGTGGTATTTCTCAGGGCTCAGTATTGGAACCACTTCTGTTTAACATC
Organism: Chloroceryle aenea; assembly: GCA_013399075.1. Lineage (NCBI taxonomy): Eukaryota > Metazoa > Chordata > Aves > Coraciiformes > Cerylidae > Chloroceryle > Chloroceryle aenea. Next base: position 744,587 of record VWZY01000316.1, on the reverse strand, counting down.
TTTATCAATGATCTTGATAAGAAGATAGAATGCACCTTCAGTAAGTTTACAGGTGACACCAAGCTGGGTGCAAGTGATCTGCTTTAGGGTAGGGAGGCTCTCCGAAGGGACTTAATCAGACTGGATTGATGGCCTGAGGTTGATGGGATGAGCTTCAATGTAGCCAACCAAGTACCAGGTACTTGCAATGCTACAGGCTTGGGGAAGAGTGGCTGGAAAGCTCAGGCAGGAAGGGACCTGGATTTACTGATTGACAAGTGGCTGAATATGAGGCAGCAGCGTGCTCAGGTGACCAAGAATGCCAATGGCTACACAAGGAGGTGGTAGAGTCACCATTCCTGGATGTGTTGAAGAGCCATATAGATGTGGTGCTTGGTGATATGGCTTAATGGTGGACTTGCTAGAGTAGGGTTAATGGTTGGACTTGATGATCTTAAAGGTCTTTTCTAACCTTGATTCTATGATTGTTTTATTCTAGCTTTCCGAAGTGGGGATTTATAAGAGAATTTGTCTCAACCGAGACTTAATTTTCTTTGCTTCTCTGCACGATTCAAACCAGGATGTGGAGTCAGATTAATGCATCTTCTAATGGTGCTTGAGTGTAGGATCCTTACCTCTGTTAGGACTGGTACATGGAAAATCAGTTGAACTCAGACCTGACTGTGCACAGTCACACGTGTACTTTGCTGATCTAAATAGAACGTTTGAGGGAGGTGTGAATAAAATGAAACATTACCTTCAGAATTTTTTAAACCTAACATCATATACTTTGGAATTAGGAATAAATGATTTCTGTTTTTTAAACTAGGAAGTAGAATTATTTTGCTATGTGACTAATTGGAGTGAGATTACTTCTTTTGCTTGTTGCAGTGCTTTTGTTCCTTTGGATATTCCCAACAAGAAGAATTCCACGGAGTGGGAGAAAGTGAAACTCCTGTTTGAAGAATTTGGAAGTAGTCGTAAGTTTGAGACTGTTCTGAGCTTTGCATAACTTAGTACTAACTTGTTTTGCTGTACTCATCATTGACTGCACAAGAAAACTAACTTTTCTGGCCACAGTCTTCCGACTTGATCTCACCCACACTAAATTTTGCAATAAGATTGTTCTCTTTCTGTTCAGATAAAAAAATAATCAGAGTAATCTTTAAAGTAGAGAGGAGTGACACTAGCAGTGTCTGCTTTGAGTACAGTCCACACGTGACAGTAAGAATTCCAATATTGTGTCTCTTAATATTAATGGTGGGGAGGGTATTTCTTTCCATAGTCTTTAAATGTACTTGGGTATCCTAAAATCAGTGAACTTCAGCATGGTGTGTATCTCGTCGTATGACTGTTTAAGTGCTTACCTAATTAAACGCAATACTGCTGTTCACTGTAAGAAAGAGACTATTTCCCAAGTGACTTTGTTTAGGCAGGAAAATGCTATGGGTGTTATGAATTTTTTTTTCTCCCCTTGATTCTCCTAGTATTGACCTTTTCTGAAATTGATTTGTTTCCATTTGTTTTACTACTTTGAGGGATATAAGGAAGGCCAAACTCCATGAAGTTTTATTTAACCTTTAGCTTCTGCATTTCACATATTTAGCCAGTGTATTTTCAGAGCAAAGGTGTAAACAAAATGTTTTATAGGTGAGCTAAGATAGGCTTGATGTTGCTTTCCAAATGTATCCAGAAAAACAGTAACTAAAAGTTATCTAACATTTAATCTAAACACACAAGCACTCCAATATCTGTACCCTTTCCTTGTGTATCAGAGTATTGGCTTCTGTCTGAATGCTGTAGAATATAAATGCTCTGGATATATATGCTCTGAGCCTTGGTCAAGTTGTACTCCGTGCATTAGGTATTTTGTATTGCCAAAGGTCCCTGTGATGACATCTGCCAGCTCTGTCAGCACTTGGTATACCACTTCAGGGTCCATCAACTTTGTATGTGCAGTTTGCCTGATTGTCTAATCTGATCCTCTTCCACCAAGGATGCATTTTTCCATCCTTTCCCCTGGTCTTTCAGGCCTGGGTTTCCTGAAATGTGGTCTTTCTAGTAAAAACTGAGGCAAAAAAGACATTCAGTATTGCAGACTTTTCAGAGTTCTCTGTCACTGGGGCCCCTGCTCCCAGCAGCAGGCCCACATTTTGTCTTGTCTGCCTCTTGTTTCTTTATGCCCTTGAAGCCCTTCTTGCCTTTGACATCCTTGCAGAGTCTTTCATCATAATCTGTGCTGTAAACTGTGCTTACAAGCACAAGAGATGGGGAGGATGAGTCTATAGCTTTGTCATATTGTTCACTGTCTGCTTCTGCTTCTCTTGCTTCACAAAGATTCTAACTGACAGCATAGAAGAAAATGCATCTTAAACTGCTTATACAGGTAGTGACAGTGGTTGAACTGATATGTAAGCTAATTTTTCTAGGCTACCTTGATATAGCCATCAGTTAAATATTCAGCTCTGTAGCTGTGTCAAATGTGAGGGGCCAGTCTCTTTTCAGTGGTGCCTTGTGACAGGACAAGGGGCAACAGTCACAAACTGGAACACAGGAAGTTCCACCTCAACATGATGAAAAACTTCTTTCTTGTGAAGGTGACAGGAACCCTGGAACAGACTGCCCAGAGAGGTTGTGGAGTTTTCGTTTCTACAGACTTTCAAAACCTGCCTAGATATATTTCTGTGTGGCATGCCCTAGGTGATCCTGCTCTGGCCAGGGGGATTGGATTTGATAGATCATCTCCAGAGGTCCCTTCCAACGTCTAGCATTCTATTATTCTATGTCATTGCTATGAAAGTATAGTTTAACTTATGTTTGTTATAGAAAAGTTTAATCATTAAGTTACTGGGTTGCCCAGGACTTTATCAGGTAGCTTTTGAAAAACCCCTAAAGATGGAAATTTTCATCTCATGGTGAAAAAAAATTTCTTTTATCCAGTGTGGCTATGCACCCCATCACCCTTTGTCGCACAGAAGACCACTGAAGAGCCTGAGGTCCACTTTGATAAGCAGGCAGCTTGTATTAGATCTTTCCAAACCTGTATGTGTTCCAAGCTGAACAAGCCTGGCTCCTTCTACTTCACTGCACAGCATGTGCTCTAACCTTTGGCCAGCTTAACTCTCCTCTTAGCTCGCTCAGATTTACCAGTCTTGCCTGCAGTGGAAGCCTCAAAACTGGTTGAGGTATTCCCTGTAGGGTCCCTTCCTTTAATAGATGGGCATGGTCCTGTTGAAACATCCCTGGATGTGCTGGACTTTCATGCTACCAGGGAATACTGCTGGTTTGCCCTCACTTTACTATCTGACAAGACCTGTGGGTGTTTTGTGGAGATATTCCATAGCCAGGAAGTCCTTAGTCAGTATTGTTCCAAGAGGTTCTTTCATGTCCCAGATGCTGGAGAAATGAGGACAAAATTCTTGCCTGTTTGTCTTTACTTGTATGTGTTGTCCAGTTTACATTAATTTATCCCTTTCCTTTGCATTTCCACAGTTAATCCAAGAAATACAAAGGTCTTAACTTGGGATGTTTTTCTAGTTCCACTGAGTTTGTATTTCATTTATAATCCCACTACAAACTCATTCATTGAGGCAGAGCCTGATAATACTTCTGGTATACAATTACCAGTTTTTCAGTCACTTAGTTTCTTAATGTTCCATTGAACATAGCTCAAACTTTAAAAATGGCTATTAAATGTTGATTTCAAATAAATGTACACGAAGATCATCAATTGTGTTTAAGAACATTGTGTGATAAGTTAGAAATAGTGGTCACTTGTGTGATGTGGGGTGGTGGTGGTTTCTTTGTAGTTTTTTTGGTTGGTTTTTTTTTTGTGTGGGTTGTGGGTTTTTTGTGTGTTTTTTTCTCCCCCTAAACTTCAGAACACAAGTAAAATTTTAACAAGTACTAAAGGGGAAATAGTGCTGCTTTGGTGTTTGGTGATTGGGTGTTTGGTTTTTTTTGTGAGGAGGTGTGGGGGTTTTATTTGTTTGTTTTTTGTTTGGTAGCATGGAAGCTTAAGTTGTCCTGCATGGGGAGGTTTGGGACAGGGCTGTTGCAAAAAATTATGCAGGAGGATTCAGGGGGGTTTATGCCTTTGGGGGTCTTTGGTAATTCTCTTCTACTATACCCTCTCATTTCTAGAGTGATAGTGAGGCTACAGTAACTCCTTAATCCCTTGACCTCTTTCCAATTTGTACATATGGATGTACGTGGTCTGAGTGAAGCTGATGCTGAGAGTCTGGCTTTTTTGGTTGTTTGAAGGATCTGTGCTTGCCTGATTCTCTGGACAATGCTTTATTATGAGAAATAAGGTCATAATGAATAAAACAAAGATGAACCATCCAGGATGCATGTCTAAATTATGAAAATTACCACAGCACCCTGTGGAGGCCAGAAATGAAGAGGCATTAGACAGCTATGGGAGAAAGTTCATTAGTGGCTAGCCAACCATTTGACTCCAACATCTATGAACTTGTAGCAGTGATGAGAGAGTTGTCCTGCTTCTTGCAGTATTGGAGGAGGATCTACTGCTGACAAGAAGCTAGGTGAATTTTTCATCTGAGTTGCTATGTCTGATAACTGTCTCAATTTTTTGTCTTTAATATAATTAACTTAAATATTTTCAGGAAACCAATTCAGGAAGAAGTGTTCTTATGTTTACTGTAGGAATGTTCATCAAGTTGTTTTGGTCTTTTTTTTTTAGATGGCTTGACTGCTCTTTCATTCTCCATTAGTTCCTTGACTGTGATTGGAATGTTGGCAGCTATCACTTATACAGTAAGTTGCTATACACATTTCATCTCTTTACATTGACAATATTTGCAGTCATGGGCTATGCCTGTATGGAAAGCTGTCATCATGATAAATAGCTTTAACAGTGTCTTCTAGCTCTGGATTTTGTTGGTTTGAGATACTACCTCTAAGTTCTTGGAATGAAATGAATATTTTTTGTTACTGTAAGTTTAAGGACCACCATTTCCATACTCAAACACAGGTCAGACGTAATTTCATTGTGTTTCTGCAAGGGGAGGTCACATTATTCCTTATGGCTTCTAATGCATATTCTCTGGCTCCGTTTGTTTTTAAGCCTCTGTCTCTTTCTATATCCAGCAGGGTTTTTTAATTCACTGAACTATGGCATAACCTAGACTTGGTCTGGACAACCCGATATAATACTGAATATAACTTCTACTACACATTTTTATATCTACAGAGCTTTACAATGAGAAGTCTGGCAGAATAACCTGAGTTGTAAAGAAGTATGCAGAATGGTTTCCATCATAAGTGTCTCTTTGTAAAAGCCTGTTCTTCATTCCATAAGTGAAAAAACAATGGTTTCGAGAGAGCATTTCTTTACAGTTCTGTATTTCTAGAGTTTGAGTAAGGATAAATATCTATGCATGTCAGGAATCAGGTTTATGTATGAGGAGTCTACAGCATCCTCTGATGTGTGCCTTCAATCAAAAATAGTTTAAGTTAGAATCAAAAATATTGAAACCGCTTGGACACTTGTTTTCTAAACCTTGGCAATATTCCTGTTAGTCTTAGGCAAACAACTAAACTAATGCAGTCCTGTCTGCAGCTTAGAAGGATATGAAACTGTTCATTCTGTATCTGATTGCAAATCACGCGATTCAGGCTATGTTAGTTCAACAATGGGATTCTTGCATTATGTGCAGACTGTTTCGCTTAACTCTGGCCAACACTTTGGTGTTTGTGTGGTCACTTGCTTTGCCAGTCTTATTTCTTCAGTCACTGAACGATCATCCCGTTTTTAATGCTACATGTATTAACTTGTCATCAAGGTAAAATTTTTCAACAAAGATGAAGCTTTAATGCTTAAGAAAATTCCATATGAAGCTTCAAAATTTCCTCAGAAATCAGTGTTTTCTTAAGTTTTAATCTTTAAGTTCATGTCCTTGCAAAACTCTCTTCCATTGCAGCCTGGCTTTAACATAGTAATTATACCCATGTAGGTTGGCTAGTGATTTCTAAGTGGCTCCATGACAAGAGTTCATGCAATGAGTTATTTTGAAGCATTGCTAGCTGAGGTGTTTCGTGGGAGCTTGTTGTCAGGCAAAAGATAAATGGACAAAATTATCATAGTATGTAGATATAAGAAAAAAGGAAGAGTTTTTTAGCCACAGGTGGGTCAGGGGTAATGTACCTACTAAATAGTACCCTTAGATTTTCAAATGAATCTAAATTAAATAGCAAGCATAGCTAATGATTTTGTCAGACTCTAGTGACTTCAGCTGGTATAAGTGGCAGCATGATGGGAGACAGTTCAATACAGGTTTTTAGATGCAAGTGTTATAACAGACAGCTGTGTGGTCATCAGGCTCTGTGCAGTAGGTAGGAGAGCAATTTGGAGATTAACCAGTATTTCAGGTGAGCTGAATTGCTCTCAGGCCCATTGACTAAGTGCTTTAACTTGACCCAAATAATAAATTTATAACTAAGCTTTTTCTGACATGTGTCACTAAGTCATTCAGGCTGTGTTGTTGGCATCTAGATCATGTGCTGTCTCAATTTTTTGCTGCCCTTTGCTTAGCCTGCAATAACAGGTCAGCTTATAAATTTATCTCTCTTAATTGTGTAAGGAAAGGTTAATCTCTTGCTGAATTATATTACTGCAGAGCATACATAGTGTTCTGTTTAACCTCCATGAGACTAACATTAAGAACAAAGCCTAGCTTGGAGACTATCCTCAACGTGCTTTCAAACAGCTACCCAAGTATGGTTTCTATAACTGTTAGTACACATCTATAAGCATCTAAATTGCAACATTGTTTTATTTTGCATAAATTTATTGCTGACTGAAATATAATAATTTTTTAAAAGTAGCTTTTAAAGTCTTTTTCATTTATTAATATTTCCTACTTTTATTTTCCTATTTGTTTTTGATCACAGATTGGTCATAGGCACCATTCACCTAAGTATCACAATATGCTTCTGTTCTCAAAATTAACTTAACCTGAAAAATATGACTTCTGTTTAATGTTCAGTAACTTCAGTGTGCTGTGTTTATCTGTGTCTTTCTCAGATGAAGACGATACCTCTGTCTTCATTGTTTTTGCCTCAGTCTTATTGTATTTAGAACTTGTACAAATGATGAGTAGTAAATAAGGTGAATCAAAGCATAAGAACTAAACCAGTCTTTTCCAAATACCTTAAATTAGCCTCAAATCTTAGTGTTTCTTTGAAAACTTCAAGCAAGCTGTCCATGCAAATGCCTGGAGCATGGAATTACTCTCTACTTTGCCTTTAACTGCTGTATTTGATCCTTCTGAAATTATCCCTTCTGTTTTACAGTAGGTGTTAGTTAACACAGCATGGGAGAAACAGAGGTGCTGCTTCACTTCATCATTTAGGGATGAGTTCACACAGGAGGTGGTTGTTGTCCACCTTAAGAATCATTTTTGTCATTGTTCACAAGTGACACTAGAATCTTATGCTGAAATAGTGAGGTGATGTTGATACCTGGGTGGGCTGAGGTACAAAGGTCATGGACAGTGAAAAACACATTTCTTTTATGCTTTAGTGCTTTCATAACTCTTTACTTACTGCCAGGGGTAGTCAGGCTTCCATGTGTCAACAGTTCCACCTGTAACAGCATGACTGCATGAGCAGTGCTGCTCTCATGGTCTGAAGAGTGAATTGTGAGTGTGACCTTGACAGCATGTGGATGCCATGTACCTGCATTCTAATTTCTGTTGTGGGATGGGCTTTTCCTAGTGGTATGACTTTAATGCAAAAATTACCTCAGCAGTGAGAAGTTCCTGGGCTGTCATGCTTCCCAAAGCCTCAGGTTCGGGTTGGCCTAGGTATAGCCTCTTGGTCTCTACCGGTTTTAGGTCGGATTACTCCACTCTCCTATTTGGGAGAAGAAAAAGCATGTTCTGGAAGGAGTAGCTGTTTGTGTTGTTTTTTTCTTGGTAAGTTCCCACTTCTTTGCATTGTGGATTTTTTTTTTTCCTGTGTTAGTCTTGTGTTTAAAATAAAAAATAATTTTAAAAAAATCACCTCTAGATAATACAAAGGCATAAGTGCACAGTAAAGTCTGAGGCTTTGTCTGTACTGCTTGCTTCTGACTTAAGACTTTTGACAAGCAGGAGGTGGGCTCCTGTATTTTTCAGCCAGCCTTCTGAATACTTATCAAAATTTATCTCAGTTTCTAAAGATTGGAGTCCTTTGTGCTTAGTTATCAAACCACTGTTTGGTAATTGGAGGACAGAAGCAGAATACCTTTATAGGAGTGAACACAAGAACAAAGACACCTACTTCAAAATTTTACACAAATGCTTAGCAGATGATAGAAAAAATAGTTAATGTAAATAGGAATGCTGTGCGTGCAGTGGCTGCAGTTGAAAGATTTCACCTTAAAAGGTTTTTTGTGGAAGATTACCATGAAACAGGTGAATCAAGGGATTCTGTTTAAGTCACTTGGAGCAGAATTCATCAATTCTACAATTGATCAAATGTATATTAGCAGTACTTCACTAAAGCTGATGTAATGATACATACAGAGAAGAGCTTTTCTCATAGTTTAAAGGAAAAATGCAGAATTTGGCTGAGTTGTGAAGTTGTCCCCAGCTTCTGAATAGAATAGCATGAAATACACTTAAAATTGAAGATACTAAAGGAATAAAACCTCTGTGGTATAAGAGATTCCTGAGTTCCTCAGTTTCTATGAAAGACTAGTTATGAATCTGGGGAGGGATTAGTTCATTTTGAAACTGAAAGCATCTCATCCCTGAAGGTAATAATGTAGAATTACCTGCTTGAAGACTTGATGTAATAGTTGCTTCTCCCAGGGAAGGTTGTGGATTCTTCAAAACTACATTCAGTGATTAATTAGTACAGAAGATGGTGTATGTTATCACAGATGCTCTTGGAGAAAAGTGAGAGTTATTGCAAGAATTAGATTTGAATTCCAAGTTTTACACTTGTATGAAATATCTTCAGGCATTAACAGCTAATGGTTGAATAAAGGAGCAAATTAAATGCTCTATGGCATTTCTTAACACGGTGTCATTCAAATGATAATAGAAATGAGATGCAAGGAAGATAACTGAGGAGTAAAAGGACTATTCAGAAAAGGGATCTTTACTCCATACATTTCAGTGGAAAATAAATTGACTTGATGGAAAAGAAATTGACTTGTTCTGTTTAGTTTTTCCATGTGATGGCATTTGAGACAGTCCTGCAGAATGGAACAACTGTGGTTTCTCTGGACTTTATCAGAGTGTTTGGCTGTGAGCTGTTTCCAGGTTTGGACCTTTCTCAGTATTGTCAGCCTTCTATAGGAGAAGCAGAGTATCTAACACATGATTGCAAAGGAATATGAAAGGTGTCAAGGATGAGGTTAGACATTTTGAAGATAGTGTATAAGGATAAGCTAGAGCAATAATCTTAGTTGTATTTGACAAGTGTCTCATCTTATTAAACTTTGTAACAGTAAATTTTCAAATTGCCTCTTACACTTGCCCTATAAACTTTTGTACCATTAGCTTTCTTTCTAGCTCTGTTTTATCACTGTAGTCATTCTAATGAACAGTGTTTTTTCCCAAAGGTACTTGTTTTAGAATCATAGAAATGTCTGGGTTGTAAGGGACCTCTAGAGGTCATCAAGTCCAAGCCCCCTGCTTAGAGCAGGGACATCCTCAACTAGAGCAGGTTGCTCAGAGCCTGGTCAACCCTAACCTTGAATGTCTCCAGGGATGGGGCCTTGACTGCCTACCTGGGCAACTTGTTCCAGTGTTCCACCAACCTCATGATAAAGAACTTCCTTACATCTAACCTAAACCCACTCCTTTCTAATCTACTAACCACACTTTTGATGCAGCCCAGGATGCAATTGGCCTTCTGGACTGCAAGCACACACTATCTACTCATGTCCAGCTTCTCATCTACCAGCACCCCCAAGTCCTTTTCTGCAGGGCTGCTCTCTATCACCTCTTATTTTATTAAGCGGTAGGCTCGGGACTGAATTTAAGTTTTCCAGAGACAGCTTCATATGAAGTGTAGCAGGATTACAGGTTAGGGCATCTCATTCCCAACCTCCTCCCCAACAATTAATCAATTTAATGTGCTTTAACAACGTGACTTGTTTGAAATTAAATTCAACCTTTCAGATGAGTGCTGTTTCTGTATCTGATTCATATTGCTACAATACTGTTTTGGGAAAGTAAGTCAAATTCTGAAAGCAAGTTTGTGGACAGTTATGCACAGCATTTAACTCTTGAAGCTTCAAAGTTTCTTTTCTGAATAATACTTTTGAAACAAACTGTTTTCAGAGCAATGCTGCTCACTTCGGCTCTTGCCACACCATTATAACATTTTAACATGCTAACATCTCTAGTCAGTGGTGTTCCCATTGCAGAGCCAAATGTAGCCCACATTGAGGGTCTCCCATAAGATCCTCAGAGAAGCTTATAAAAAGCAGACTGGATGAGCAATGAGGTGGATTTGAAGACTGACTGAATGGTTGGGCTCAGTGGATGGTGATCACTGGCATGAAGTCTAGTTGAAGTCTGGTCACTAGTAATGTATGCCAAGGGTCAATACTGGGTCCAGTCCTGTTGAACATATTCCATAATGATTGGGGTGATGGGTCAGAGTCTGCCTTCAGTAAGCTTGCAGATGACACAGCCGGAAGGGAGTTATGCTTCCATCCAGAGGGACCTTGACAAACTGAAGAAATGGGCTGAGAGGAACCTCATGAAGTTCAGTAAGGGAAGTACAAAGTCCTGCAGCCGAGGGGGAACAAACCCAGGCACCAAGTATATGCAGGGGATCACCCAGCAGGAGAGGGGCTTTGAAGAAAAGGACATGGGGATCCAGGACAACACCAAGTAAACTTTGAGACAGCAATGTACCCTTGGTGCAGAGAAGGCTAATGGTATCCTGGGCTGCATTAGGGGAGTATTGCCAGCAGGTCATGGGAATTGATCTTTCCCCTCTACTCAGCTCTAATGAGGCCATGCCTGGAGTGCTGTGTCCATTTCCGGGCTGCCCAGTGCAAGACAGGTATAGAACTACAAGAGAGGAAGACCAGTGAAGGGCCACAAAGATGATTAAGGGACTTTCCTCCTATGAGGAAAGGCTGGGAGTTAGCACTATTTAGGCTAGAGAAGAGGAAGGCTCAGGGAAAATATTATCAATATGTAAAATATTTGAAGGGATAGTGCAAAGAGCATGGATTCAGGTTTTTCTCGGGTGTCACCGAGAAGAGCCTGGCTCCATCCTCCCAGCACTCACCCTTTATAAATTTATAAGCATTGATCAAATCACTCCTCAGTCATCTTTTTCTCCAGGCTAAAAAGCCCTAGCTCCCTCAGTCTTTCCTCATAAGACGAAATGGATGCCATTTTTCTCAAGCATGTGCAGTGTTTAAACAAGTAACATTGTTTAAATTTATTAAAGCTTAATTTTCAACATAATTGTGGGCAGTTAGTTGCTCTTCTGTTTTCAAGCTTTAATAATATTAAGTCTACTTTTGGCATTACATAATTCATAATACTGAAGTACAGCACTTGATATTTAAAATGGCTTTTTAAGACATGTGAACAAGCGATCGGGGGGGGGGAATTTGCAAATCCACGACCTTGATGATTTATACTGACAACTTTCCATGTTTAAGGGTTGAATATAACAAGAAAATGATAAATTAGGCCTGCAGTGCTTTGAAACAGTTTCACAGATGATGTAGCTTGCACCTATTCTTTCATTAATGTGTTTTGCATTGCCTTAGGTATTAATACAATAGTTGTTGTCGGCTCCAGATTGCTATGTGAATTCAAGGCAGAATTATGTATTACTCAAAATGATAGGCAGATTAATTTTTGAGTGGTCTTGTGCATCTCATTTGCCATGTCCTTGAAGAATGATTATAATTGGCTCTAATTTTTCCAAAACATTTAATAGGCATTATTTAACTTATGAAACTGTAAAGTGACCCTTTTTCCTCTGTCCTGAAAGAGGAGACGTGACAAAGCTCAGTTTGTCTACTGGCAGATTTAATGACCTTTTCACAGCTAATTTTTTTCCAGAGTATGATTTACTCTTCTTGCAGTTGACTTACTTCTATTAACAGCAAAAAAGCTTAAAACCTTTCGTAATCTGTTTAACCTTAAGAACACTCATTTACTGATTTTTTTTTTGAATAAACTTCAAACAGTTATTGAGAAATCCAGGAGTTAGTAGCATTTGTTGTCATCACCACTTAATTGGTTCAATATCAATTCTTAAATATTAAAGAAATTTAGTGATTTGAGAATGTTCACTTTTCTGTGAAGCAGTGAATAATTGATACAGCAAACCAATTTGAGTGTTCTGTGTTTTAACAGCCCAATTCCTACTGCACTCTTGTAGAACTGTAGATATTAAAATTCTGGTTCAATAGTAGTTTTGTACTTTGAGATTTTAGAGTTGCAGTTCGAAAGGTTGATCTTTTCTTTGGGTATTGATGCTCTTCTAAGCCTGATGGAGCAATGCAGAAGATGGCAACTTGGCGAAATACTTAAGCTCAGTATTACAAGTGAATCAGAGTTAACTTTTTTACTGATTACAAACAAAAAAAAAACCAAACTAGAACAAAAAAAAAAATAACAAAAAAAACCCCACTAAATACATAACAAACCAAAACCCATGAAAAAACAAACAAAATTGTCCAGGAGATGGGTTGCCATTTTCAGATGCATTTAGGAGACTTTCTGTTATGCTTCACAATTTAGGGAAGATGTGTGAACTACTGTCACTGTTTGCCATGATTAGTGGTGTTCTGGAAGTAAGATTACTGAATTCCAGTTTTTATCTTTAGAATGATTGTATGTGTAGATTAGCCAGAGATGGGGACAAATTTCTTTAATGTAAGTATGTTGGTGGCTATTACTCTTATCATATTGCTTCCCTTGAAAACTACATTTTAGGTGCACAGAGAAAAGTATGTTTTAAGGAAGGTGGAGTCCTAGTTCCTCTTCCACAAGCTCGGAAGTGTTGCCTGTGTTGATGTGACATAGGAAAGTGCATCCCAAGTGAGACTACTTGATTGGACTAGCTTACCTGCTCTATTAGAAGTCATACTGACAAAGGTGCATTGCATCCATATGAAATAGTGTTTAGTATAGCCAACTGAACTATATCAATTGCTGATGGATAAAAGATATCATGTTTATTATTTAAACCTTCATGTTTAACATAATTCAAATAAAAAGCTAATCAGGCTATGAATATAGAAAATATCTTCTATACCAAAATATGCTTGAAGTAGAGGGGGGTTTCTGGTATGCTCCTATTGAAACAGTTTATATTTGACTTGTATTTCTTTGAAACACTGAATATCCTAAATGAGTTTAGCTATTTTTAACTTGAATAAATGCACTTTCAATCAGTACAGTTGGTAGAATTGAACATTATGTTTTTCTTGGTCACATTTTCACATGACATCTTGAAACAAGCTGTTGTAAGAAAATTGGAATTTAAGGATTTGTATATTTGAAGTTGTGTTTCTTTTTATGCCTTTTATGCAGTGGTGTGAGATTTCTATCTTTTATGTCTCTCGTGGCCTCGCTAGAGGGCAGTGCTATGCAAGAAATGTTTGTCTATTAATTTCTACACATTTTGCCCAAGAATGTATGCACCTTTTAAAGCACCTCAGTAATAGTACTTAAGCCCCATCTGCTAGATATATGGACCTCTAAAAATAAATGGAATGAGGAGTCTTTCTGCTGTGCTACATGCTACATGAGTGCTTTCTGATAATTTCTTGAAATTACGAGTTTAATTCTTAAAAATATCTATAAGCAGAAAAAGTTACTAAACTACCTTCAGTTGCAGTGCTGATTGTGTACCAAACTAAGAAACAACCTACCTGTTCTGCTGACCTCTAGCAAGCAGAAATTCTCCTGTCTGGGCCACAAGTTAATCGTTAGAATATATCTTACTAGCTGAAAACAGCAGATGTAGAAAGAGTAACATAATCGATTTCTAGTTAAATTTTAATGCCTGATGGCTTCGGACTTTTTGCGGTAAGTGTTCTAAGTTACCTTTAACTCACTTAACTCTTTTCCAAGGCATTTGTGTTATTAATTTCAGTGTGGTGTTTTTTCTGTGCTTGTCATGACTGATCTGTGTGCTTATGGCTGATACAGTGGATTGGGTGTTCCCACCTTAATGCACCCTTTTCATTGTAACTCTTTGATAGTTTGTGCAATTAAAAAATGTTAAACTAGTAGCCATAGTTTTCAGGATTTTTTTAATACTCAAGGGTTTATCTTTGACACAGTTGTTTGCTGCAACTTCTGCAGAATGTGATTGTACAACTTCTCAACTTCACTTGTTTTCTGTCTTCTGCTTGTGAGTGACTATTAATATACTGGTCAACTAGTAAGAAAGACTATTCCCTTACCTAGCCATGGGCTGTATGAGTTCAGCAAGTCTAAAGTGTTGTCAGATGCTGAGTCTGCAAGAGACCAAAGGAACAAAACAATTGTTCTGAATCGTATCTCTAGAATGATACAGGAATAGATGGATCTGCTGCAGACAGAATGGGAAGGAAGGGGGATGCAGGAGAAGTGAAGAAAAACTGGAAGCAATGTTCATGTAACCTCTACTGAGGTATCTTAGTGTGCTGTCTGGAGCACAGAGTATATGGTTATTTGGGCTCAATGGCACACTGAGACAAAGCTAAGAGTGCTTCATACTGCTCTTTAGTGCCTACTGATACTGCATAAACAGTATTGAACTAATCTCTTACATGGATCACTTGTGGGGATAAATTATGTTTTTGACTATAAATCTAGATTTATATTTTTCCTATGGAAAAAAGGAGGTTTCAGTGGTATTCAATGATTAAGCATTCAGTAACAGCAGAGATAAAAGCCTGAGACTTTAAAGATCTAATCTTGCAACATGTATTTTCAGGTATCAGCCTGAGCAGTTAGTGTTTAGTACTAGATTCAGTTATTCTGAAGAACCTATGTGGAAAAAGCAATCGTGCATGCTGTAATTGCCTGTTATATATGGATGTCTGGTTTTACTCTTCTGTACAGTGCCTCTTTCTTACCTGAGTTAACATTCCTAGGCAAAAGTTTTTTAAAAAAAAGTCCTGGAAACTGTTCTTTCAGTGGTCTAAATATGTCAAGACTTAATTACATGTTTTATCAAAATTCATATATAAAAATTAACTTGTCCTTATTCTGCTGATCTGTTCCTATTCTTATTCCAAACTTTGAACAAACAATTTATATTAGGACTGAGCCCTCTTGGCTTCAGTGTACAGCTTAGGTTTTCCTGTGCTATCTTCAGTGTACCTCTTGCTTGTGGAGTTGCAGATGCCCCAAGTAATAGTCCATTACCTTAATACACACTAAACCAGGGGATTAAAACTTTGTTTAGGGCAGCCTTAAACTTCATCAGCCTGAAGGGATATGCAGCCCTG
Organism: Chloroceryle aenea; assembly: GCA_013399075.1. Classification (NCBI taxonomy): domain Eukaryota; kingdom Metazoa; phylum Chordata; class Aves; order Coraciiformes; family Cerylidae; genus Chloroceryle; species Chloroceryle aenea. The sequence continues at coordinate 729,163 of VWZY01000316.1, read as the reverse complement.
AAACTAGCTAATAAAGCTTTTCTTCAGACCTGTGACACATCACATCAGATTACTCATCTTTCTGTCCTTTGTTTTATATATTCATGTCTTGAAGGACCATTGCAGCTTTTTCCCCCACTAATGATGGGAGGCTTACTGGCATAATCGTCTCACTATTATCATCTTTTGTATTCAAGGAAGGAACTTTGACTTGCTTTAACACTAGAACAAGCTTTCTAACCAAGCATGTAATTCACATCTGCAAAACCAGCAAAACAATGCATCACTTTCAGAGCTGTAGTTTGCTTGTAGAATCTTAGACAATTTAGAACTCAGGATTTTATTCCTGAGTAAATACTTGATATCTGCTAGTTTGTGGGAGCTGTTTGGAGTACAGGTACAAGCCTCTGCTTAATGCTGGAATCTAAATGATTTTAAGCTTATAAAATGTTAAGCCTATTGTTATAGCCATATTTCCTTTTTATAAGTGTTTCTACATATGCCTTTAGTTCGGGCAGAAAATGCTTTGGGTTCCAAAGGGACCTGGGTTAGGTTGCAGCCTGCATTCTAGTTATGAAATGGGGTGGTGTTTAATACTTTCACCTGAATTATGGAGTTAGGCTACTAGCAGCCAGACCTGAGTGAGCTTTTCATGGTCAATATTGTCTTAATATGATTCAGTCTTCACAAATTATCTGGAGGATGGGATTAAGTATAGTCAGTTTGATATCACACTGGGAGAAGTAGGTAAACAGAATGAAGAGCCACTGTAGAGACATTGACAGGTGGGAAGATTGGGCCAACAAAGAATGGCATCAAGTTGTGCAGATTTTAGGGTCTTCTCTCAGAACTAATTAATTCCAAGCAACATTTTTTGTTGCCATCTACCTGGCGGGGGGATGGCTCTGCTGAAAAGGACCTAGAAGTCCTAGTGGACAGCAGATTGAGCATGAGCCAGCAATGTGCCCTGCAGGGACCGGTGCAAGTCCAGGCAAAGGATGTCCTGGACTGGCACCTGTAAGACCATAGGGATGTGATTATTCCACTGTACTTGGCACTTCCAAAGCCACACCTTGGAATATTGTCTGCTTTTAGTCCCTCAATTTAAGAAACTGGAAAACTGTAAAAGCTCCAGTTGAGTCTTGTGAAGGTGATTAGGTTGGAGAATGCAATCTGCAAAGGCTGAAGGAATTGTCTTCAGCCTAGAGAAGAGGAGAACTGGGGGAAGACAGCTTTTTAGCTCCTTTAGATAGCAAAATAGGTTATTGCTCTCAAAGAAGATACTCTAAAGGGTGAATGAGCCACACTTAGAGTTGTGAAGTAAAAATCTTTTCCTTTACTTAAAATACTTGATCCTTTAGGTAGGCCTTTTTGTGATTATATAGCTCTGTTCAAACCAGAATTTCTAGAATACCTTGAAAGTGTGAAATTTCATTGCTATCACTAGCCTATGATATGTCTTTCCCTTGTATAGCTCTTAGGCAAAAAACTCTAAAATAGGGACTGAAATTGCCAGTTACCTTTTGTAGCTTAAAAAAAAGTTTATTTTGAACAGTCTGTTACCAGTGCTGTAAACACTTTTTTGGCAGTATTTTTGGGTGACAAATGAGACTGTCAGCTATGTAGTCCTGAAATGCTGAGCAGATAGCTAATAGCTTACCTTATTCTCTAGGAGCCTATGGTAAAACCAATTCTAGTACTTAATAGCTAGGCAAAAAAAAGTCATGTAGTGAAAGTTGTCACAGACCTACTGAATGTGTTCTTTGCTAATATCTACTTCAAGAAATAGTTTAAGGATCATACTGTTCTCCTACCATTACTAAAATACATTAGTGATTTAACAGGTACCATTGTTTCCTCGGGTTTGAAGCCTGGTGAGACACATAACACTGTCTGCTTATTGAACTTAACTGACACTGTTTCAACAATTTATGGGTAATTGTCACTCTGAACAGAAGAAACCAAATTCTACAGTAAGTGAATAAGGCTGTCAGACTTCTAACTTCCCTTTCATCCTTTTGTAGCCTAATACTTGGAGGAATGTTTCTTGAAATCATGAAATATTTCTGCTTGCTGAGTAAAACTGAAGATGTTGACCTCAGTGTCAGATGTTTGTATTGAAATGCTGATTAATTTAAATAGCTAATGTTGTTTTGAGCTACAATAGTAGTAAATAACAACCTTTTGTTAAAGGTCATTAGAAATGGGTGCTGGTGGCAAGATAAAAGACAAGTTGGAATGGACAGTGTCATGTGTTGAGTGTGATGCATGAGACTGTGTTTAAGTAGGTCCTTAAGCAGGTCAAATCATGTCTTATGTAGAGAAAGCTCAAGTGATCTGGTAGCACATATGGTGATATTTTTAACACACTACCATTTGTGGTAAATCTGTTCTCTGTAGGAAAAGTAAAGCCTAAAGGAGGGAGTGGTATTCCTGTGAAAATCTAGAAAACTGCTCACTTCTGAAATTAGCAAATGTTCAGGTATCAGGCATTCCCAGGAAATCTGCATGTGTTAATTCTGAGAAAAAAGAAAACCCTTCCTGATGAGCCCTGCACTAACAACCCATTATCAGCTGCCTCCCACCTACAGTAAAACAAATAATAATAATTTTAAAAAGCCATTGGCTAATGTCTCTACACTACTTGGAGAAACTTCTAACCTTGGCCTAGATCTGTAAGACTCATAGGATAGCAAGGAGAGAATAGTGACATTTTCTTGTTTACCTCGCTTCAAATATCTGCTTATGTTAGTGGGAAGCTTACAGACTGCATTGAAGTCTTGATGTAGAAACTAGCAAACATTTTGAATGGTGTTGAATTTATAACCAGAAGTAAATGCCAACAAAATTGATGTATCTGAATAGGTATCTAAGTAGTCTTGGAATGCAACTGAATTTAGGTCTTCACCTAGCTTCTGCTTTGTCTTTTTGCTACAGATTTTTTTTTAGTAAACCAGGTACTTTTTACATAATTTACACTTTAAGTTGAAAACTACTGGCTACAAAAATTGTGTATGCTTTGCTTCAAAAACTACTTAACTTCAATATCTAGAAAATGCTGTTTTACATGATGTTTTGGTTATGCTCTAAAGTGGGACAGTTAAGGTTTTGGGAGCTAGATGATTTGACAAACCCCACAGAGGCTAGTTTGGTAACTCTTCAGTTGGCTATGCTTATATGAAGTCTTAACACATGCTGTTGTCTCAGTGATCACAAGATGCTTAAGTAGTGTTGGAACATTGTGGGATGCTGGAATCTGCATAGCATGCTTGTTATGTTTTTCTCAAAAAGGGAAAAGAATTGATTGCCGTTGAGTTGGTAGAAAGAGGGCAAAGGGAAAAAAAACACCTCAGCAGTGATACATTATAGCTACAACATACATCAGTCTCATCAGAGGAAAATGTATGTCAGAAAATTTCAGTATGTATGTTTCCTTTTTATTTTAGGCTTATGGTATGTCAGCTTTGCCTCTAAACTTGATTAAGGGAACCAACAGCGCAGCTTATGAACGTTTAGAGAACACTGAAGATATTGAAGAAGTGGAACAACATTTATTAAGGATTAAATCAAAGGTATGGTCTTCATGATTCTCACTTAATTTTTTTTTTTCTTCTTTGCTTACTGGTTTATGGTCATGTTGTGAAGTTGTTCTTCCAAAAAGTCTGTCAAGTCAGAAGTGACTATCTTGCAGTTATCTGAATTATTTGGAAACAAATAATATTTGTGTAGTAGTGATCAAATTTTCAGTTCTGCAGCAGTAGATATTTCCATCTAGCTGATAATGGTGCTGATGAGCTCAACTCAAACTTTTCCAATCCTGCTTGGTATGTGGAATAGATACTTTGTAGAAGTTAGGAGTGTTAGCTCAGTCTGTGATCAGATACAGCATCCAATTTGTTGATACTTATTCAGTGTAGTTATCAACACTGGCTACTTGCCACATGGAGCTGTCATGAGTTAATAGTTTGATGAATTAATCATCTTTATGAATAAATAATTGCCCCAGCTATCCTTGTTTCCCAGTTAATGTACCTTGCTGTTATAAACTTTATGAAAAGTATACATATGGAAATCTGTTCTGAGTCCTAAACATCCCTAGGATGTTGGCACCATTTGTAAACCCATAATGGCTTTGCTGCTTAGTGAAGTGCTGTATCTAATGTGAGCAGGATACTTACCCTCCTTCAGCTTGCACTCTTAGGTTAAGATTTCTTCTTTACGTACAAGATGGTAGGGATAATCTCATCCTTTTCCCAAACCATTTCAGATAATGGCTTGACCAGTGTTTTCACAGCCTTGAAAGGAGGGGGGAGGGGAATTAAGGTGCATCACTTTCATCCTGGCAGTCCATCTGTGCTGTTGTGTGCTCTGTGATGATAGACCTCAGCAGTGTTAAAACACTTGCAACAATTTTCCCTTGATACTTTGCTACTTCTACAATGTGAGCACCAGAGAACTTGTTGCATAATGAAACCTAGAAAGGGTAGTTTCCCCCAGTTTAAAGTGTAAAGCTCTAGTTTATACAAAGTACTACTACAACAAAGGCATCTGTATTATTGAAGACAGTATGAGGAAAAATTAGAAATTCCTTAAAAATGGAGCATTACTTATTACAGAAGACTGTTGGATTATGAGAGCTTGCAAGCAACTGGCCCTGTTGTTCAATCTAGCTAACAAATAGGATCAGAAAGTGGAAAGTCTAAGTTATGTCTATGCTTTAATGTGACCAATAGTATAAACTAATTTTTCTTGGTTGATGAATTATAGTAAGGATTCTGCTTCAGTCTTTAATTACAATCTTAGTTCTTCAGTTATACTTGCATGAACTTGTGAAGAAATGTTACTGAGAGTAATGTACAGTGAAAACTGGAAGTATGAAAGTATATTACTTAATCTAATGAAAATAATAAGTATGTAGTATGGTCATCTGCTATTAGTACACCTGGTGGCTTTCTTTCATTTGTCTTAAATAATTGAAGCTTGGACTTGCAGCTTGGGAGCTTGGAATGCTTTCAAAAAGCCTTTCTGAAGTCACTGAGGAGCTGTACAGGGTATGGAGAATGTGTTACTGTTAAAGGTACATTGTGATCTCCAGTTGTTATATGTGCCTAGAATATGGTCTTAGTCTTGTAACCTTTCTGCAAAATTTATCTAAGGTAGATTTGCTTTAATTTCACTGTGTGTGAAGTGTTTCACTAATTACAAGAAGGCTCTTAGAGAGGAAAAAATGAATAGATAATTTCAATATTTAAAATTATAGTAAATGTACTAAAACTGAGAATTTTTTATCTAAGGATCAGCTTTTCTAACATCAGTGTTAGAAGATATTTTTTTATAACTATTTTGGCTCATAGATGACTATCTCTAGTAGAATGCTGGAAAGAAAATACAGATACCAAGCTTAATATATTGGCTTAGTCATGGAATCTGATTGGAAGGGACCTCTGAAAATCATCAGGTTCAATCCTCTACACAAAGCAAGGATGGCTTCCTGGTTAGATCAGACTATTCAGATCACACTTGAGCATTTTAAGTGTTTCTAGCCCACCCTGTTAAAATCCTCAAGATCCTCATAGATAAACGTTTTCTTCCATCTAATAGGAATTCCTCTTGTTGGCAGCTTGAGACTTTTGCACTTTATCCTCTTGCTGTGTGTAGAAAGTGTGAATTACATGCTGCAAAGTCTTTAGAGTTGTAACTCACTAAACTAGATGTCAAGTCTCTTTGTGATTCAGTGTCCCTTGATCTCTTGTACTGTCTTTTGGTAAACAGTGCAGAGATGGTCGGCCTCTGTCATCAAGGGATAGAAGGTCTGTACAGCAACTAGAAGACAGACTAAGGACACTTCGAAGAAGAGAGAGGCATCTGGAATCTATTGAGAAAAGCTGGTGGATAAAATTCTGTGAAGCTCTCAGACCTTTAAAGGTAAAACTTTTTCTCAATTTTTGAGTCTTAAATTGTAATAACTTCCACTTTTTTTTCTTCCCATATAAATCATAGGTCAAGTTTATCAATTACCATCCTGAATATCAACTGCTGACTTTTTTTTTCATTACTTATATACTACATAATGCCAACCTTATGGTGAGATCTGAGTTTTTGGGAAGTCTTTGCCTAAAATGATGTAAAACTTCCTCCTTTTTAATCTTAGCTGATCAACTACACTGCCAATGCCATAGAAAATGTGATCTTTTCTCGGATATATGAAAATGTGGAAAAAGAGAAGGAAGAATTCTGTAGCTGCCAGGTAGCTTAGGTTAATCTAAATTACATGTAGCAAGCAGAAGTGAGAAACTTTGAGAATATATGCATTCGGAATGAGCATCTTGCCAAGTAAATACTTGATCAGTAGTAAGCTAGCAGCATAGAATTTGTCTTGAGACTTAACCAGTGCAAGGGAGACTGTTACTGGGGCAAAGCTTTGATCTTGGTCTCTTTTTGATCTCAAGACTTTGATTTTAGTAGATATCTAACTTAAAAAAACAGTACTTTTATTAAACAGCTTTTCCACAGAAAGAATTTTTTGCCAACTAGTTGTAGGAATAAATTTTAAGATTAAGTTAAACTGCACTTTGAAAAGCAGAGGGAGGTGATAAGCTATTTCCTCTAACGTCACAGCTACTGTTAATGCTGAGTACCAGTGGAATTGGGCTGAAATTGCAGTTGAACAAAAGCTTTTGGTGTGAAATTCTTAGTAGCGTTATCTTGCTATGATACAATTGAAATTAGACTTTACTTTTTTATTTAAAGGACAGATATCCCTAACTATAACTTTAACAGCTTGGTTGCTTCCTTTGATTCAAAATAGCTTGTGTAGTTGCTTTAGCTTTTCATTAACATGAAATTAAATCAAATCTAAGAAATGCATTCATCTTACCTGTTGTCTGTAGGAACAGTTCACTGTGTTCTCATAGGGTAGTGTACAATGTCACTAGTGGTTTACAGATTATCACATATGTTCAGGATGATGTTCCAGCATCTCTTTGTTCTTGTGGCTTAAATGCTTTTTATTCTGTCAGTAACTGACAGTCATTGTTGACTTAATGTCAGACTAAAGGAAGGTTGCAGGTGGGTAATTTTCCCTGACAGATTTTCACTCAGAATAGGGTTGTGCTATGAGGTATGTTACAAAACTTGTTTACTTTGACTTTTCATGGAGCTGTCCTGTGAAGGTAATAATGTCCATCACTTAAAAGAATCTTAACTCCTGCAGGACTGTTGCTTTAATAGCATTTGAATTGTCTTTGCACATATATAACTTGTCAATTGTTTATGGCTTTTCTGAAATGAAGGAAACCTAATATAGTACTTCTGATTAATGCAGAAATGCAGAAAATATCTTGGAGCTTTGCTTATTTTACTGCACTCTTATGTTCAATGCAACTTTTATTGTTCAAGAACATGGTTGTTTCTTAGACTTCAAGAGAAATTCCATTTGTTGAGGCAAGTACTAGATATGGAGAAATCTATTTCTGCTTTGATTGGGATGGTTAGGTTTATGGGAGTTGCTGACTCTTAGTCTTTTACAGTGTGTCTACATTCAGACGTCTATAATCATATCTTAGCATACTTTCCTCCTATATCCTTGCTTTAATTATTTTGTTACTACTAAACTAAATATTGAATATTTCTGGGCTGCATTGAGAGAGTGTGTCCAGCAGGTTGAGATGTGGTCTCACCAGGGTAGAGGGGGGAGAACCTATCTGGAGTACTGTGTCCAGTTCTGACTTATTAAACTGAAATGTAATTCAACTTTCTATTATGACCTAGAAGTAGCATACTTCCATTTTACTATTGAGAAATGTCCATGTTGACACTTCTTGTTTTCTGCTTAGCCACATCTTTTAATCCCATATATTCACAAAAAGCTTTAAATAAACCAGTTCTTAAATCTTCTGCTTCAGTGGTTCCTTACTTGTCTGGCTTTCTGGAAGATGCTACAGGAATTTATTCCCGGCAGCAGCTTAAGTTGTATTAGTAAATATTTCAGTTCTTTTTTTTCTCTTTGTAATATCTGCAGTCTTGCATAAAAACGTGGTTTACTGTTTTTTGGGGGTGTTTTTTTGGCAGCTACTTGTATGTATCCTAGCTTGTACAACAGACTGTAGATTAGAACAATCAAGCAGATAGTTAAAGGTGATCAAAGTGATGTAAGTACAAGGCAGCAGGTCAGACTAGTACTGTAGCAAATGACTGAATACAGATGGGTGTGGGGTCTGTGTTTTGTAGACCAGGGGTATGAGGAAGTGGCCTGGAGATGGAGTGGTACAAACTGATTGCAGAGGAAGTAACTGCTTGAGGTGTGGTTGCAATGAGGTCCTGATTTCAAAAGGACAAGGAAATAAGAAATAAGATTGCCTTGCATGGAAAGTTAGGATTCACTTAAAAGAAACCCTTGATGTATATTGTGTTTGTGGTGTGTGTGTGTTTGTTTTTAATAACCTTACTGAATTCCTCTGTGTGATGTTTGGCTGAAACCCAGGTTTTTATTTTTGCCTGTTATAGTGCTAAAAGCTTTTCAGCATCAGCTGATAAATAGTCCTGCTATGAGAACAAGAGATTTTGATTAAGTGCTGTCCTTTGCTCTGAAGTTGAACATGTACTCATGTTCTCAGGGGCTTGGATTCCTTCTCATTTATGCTGTGACACAAAGCAAAATTATTTTGTAAATTTTCATGGCTAAGTGTATATAGAATCTTTGACAATATTCTAGTTGGTTTAAAAGCTCAAACAGCAGTTAGTGTCCTAATATGACTGTGGATGACTTTTTCGTTTGCTGTAGGAGACAAGTCAGGCAACAGTGAGTGTAT
>VWZY01000316.1:670302-720105 GCA_013399075.1 Chloroceryle aenea | reverse complement strand
GGGGGGGAGGAAGGAGCAGAAAGGAAGTACTTTTTCCCCTTAGATACCAAATTATACCCAAAGCCATGCTTTTAAGTCAGGTGGATGCCACTTGATAAAGCTCAACTAGTCTGAGTGTTGCTCTCTTAATCGTTGTCCAAGTGCTATTTAATAGTCTACAGACCAGTCAACACCTCATTTGTAATCAGATGAGGTGCAAGGAAAATCTAGGTAAGAATGTGAAGATCCATTGTGTCAAAAGCCAGTCATCTGATGCTTTCATATTGTGTAAACATAAGTTGGTGTTAATTACAAATCACTTATGGTTCAGCAGTCTTAATACTGGAAGTACAGGATGAACTAAGATAGAATGAAGGTCTTCAATATTAGCCTTTTCAATCTCATATTTAATGGGGCTGTAGTTGAGGTTTAAATGGGAAAAGGAGTGCTTTTTCAACCACTTACCCACTTCTAAAAGTGTTTTGAATCATTTCAGAAGATAAGGATACCTTTTTACTGGCTATAGTTGGTAGAAGGCAACGAAATAATCAAGCTTCAGACTGTTGGTCTTAATTGTTTTTGAACACCTATTTTCTGTACAGCTAATGCCTAGTGGGAATTTGCTGGAGAGAGGTAAAATCTTAATACACTTAACTTGTGCATTTCTACATAAGCAGTTCATACTACCTTGATATTGGTCTCTAAATCTATATCTAATAAGGCCTATGTAATTTGAGTTGTTTTATAAGTGATAGTCTAATGCTGTGACTTTACAGATGGAAGCTATCTTCATAATTTAATGACCAATTATAGCATTGTAACTGTGAATATCTTTAATGAGCAGCTGTAATAAAGCTCATAACCTTTTGAAGATGGCTGTGTGCCAAGTTTTTAAGTTCATAAAATAATTTAACCTATGAAATTCCCTCATTCTTGTGGATGACCATGCTTTCTGTTCCTGTATGTAGAACTTGAAAATCCAAGTCTGTCTAGATTTGTCTCAGGTCTAACAATCTGAAAAAACTTGTTTTGGGAAGTTCAGTGCACTGACCTGAGCATATTCTGTGACTAGGGTTTCTAGGAGAAAACAGTGAACCTGTTGGAGCTGTAACTGAACAGGTTTGCTATCTGGGATTGTTCCTGTGCACCAACCCCTAATCTTCCCTGCCCTCCATGGAAAGATTGTGAAGAAATCCTACCAAAGCAGAATGACTTCCTGAATTAGCTTGTAGCCCAAGAAATACAATAGGAGTTGTTCTTGTTGAGGACAGTTCAGAGAATGAAGGCACTGATTCAAGTGCTGTATTTGGTATTCATAATAAAATACTTTCTTGTGTTTTAATTACTATCTTCAGGAAAGTTATTTCTCTGAATCTACTTGATTTAGACCATTAATAGAAAAATGTAAAATAAAGCCACCTTTGACAGATGTCATCTTTCTCTGCAGATGAAAATGAGAAGGAAATGGGGAAAACAGAATGTACAGATACCAGGATATTACTTTCAGTACTCTAAACTTACTCCTAACTTGCCTGAGTTCTCCCGAGTAGATAAAATAATCTCTAACTTTTCATACTTGAATCATATTTGGGGACTAAATCAACTAGCTTTTGAAACTGCTTATGCTAATCTAGCCCTTAACCTGAGAAATCTGAATGCACAAACTTATTTTAACTGCTGATAGCGGTTTATCTAAAATCTATTAATTTACTCCTGGAAAACTTAGTTTGGTGTTTCATATACCAACTTGGCATAGCCAAGAAATTCTGTTCTTAATTTGTACATCAAGCAGTTCCATATTAGTACACAAAAGCTTACAAGAAAAGACTACTATTGCTTATTTTTAAAAAGTAAAAGCAGGATCTGATTTATAGTGGCTTTTAACAATTTTTACTATGCATATGCCTGGCTAATAACAGCTGTTACACCTCTTTTGGTTTCGAATTCTTGAATAGCATATCAACTTCAAAGGAGGACTATGGGGCAAATCATAGAATCAGCAAGGTGGGAAAAGACCTCTAAGATCATGAAGTCCAACCATCATCCCAACACTACAATGACCATTAAATCATATACTAAAGTGGCGCATCTACATGGTTGTGGTTGGGTTTTTTTGAGCAGTTCCAGGGATGGTGACTCCATCACTTCCCTGGGCAGCCTGTTCCAATGCTTCACCACTCTCAGTAAAGAATTTTTTCCTACTATCCAGTCTAAACCTCCCCAAATGACTTACCTGGTGCAGCTAAAGGAGTATGGCAGCTCTCCTAGAGCTTTCTCCAGAAGAGAGCCCTTTATCTAGCAGCTGTGATATGGTCATAGTCATCATAATTAATCACTTGTGGATAGGTAAGGGTTTAGAATAGGTTTAAAGTAGCAGTTGTCTATATTTTCTTGAAACTCAAGTATTTTTCTTTTACCTTAGTATTTACAAGCATCTTTTTTTTTTCTAGACCATTCTCAAGTCTTCACATCACTTCAGAGTTAAATTCCTAGGGGATTTAAACCTTTGACTCAAAATACTTTGTGAAATTGATGATTTCTGTAACTTGAACTTTGAAAATTGCTTTGAATTACTCAATACTGATAAGCAATTAAGAAGACTTGCAAGCAGAAGCAAGGAAAAATGACTTGGTATTTGGACATGGTTACTTGAGTTTTACATGACTCCATCCAAGTGATTTGGTCATTGAGTAGCACTACAGAAGGGAAGTATAATTTGGGGAAGATGAGATGTAAGCTGCACAGGTATAGTGGCCAAGGGAAACAAACCCTAATTTTGCTTCATTAAACCCAAATGCATGTGTACAGTCAAGGGTTTCCATCTAATACAGCAAGTACATGTTGTGCGTTCTTCTAAGTGTTCATTTAATAGAACATATCTGTGTTCTTAATGATGCTTGTGATTTACAGGTAGACTTCTTACACTGTATCACATGATGTACTTAACACTTGCTTCTGAGCTTAGTGTAGCCACCAGGTGAAGAGGTAGTTCTCATTCTGGATGATCAACTTTTTAAATTGTTGACATAAACTCTGTTTAGCAGAGTAAACATTTTGTTACCACTTCTCACTAATATTTACCAAAAAAATTACTGCTTCAAGTGTGTTGAAGGTTTGAGGTGGTCCAGCATCATTAGTCCTTTATTGAAATTTGACAAGTCTTTGCTTTTTGTATCAACTGCAAGCACTTTCAGTTAAATTGTAAAAAATCTTTACTTCTAGATTGTGTGGGGAGTATTCTTCATCATTGTGGCACTGCTCTTCACTGTCTCTCTGTTCTTGTCAAAGTAAGTACTTTTCAGCATTTTTCCTAACCACTTTAACAATATAGTTTCTTCACTAACATGGAAATCAGAGGTGGTTTGCTTCAAGGGTCAGCCCACTACTTTCCTGTGCTATGTTTCTGTAACGAGAGTTGCATTTTTCAGTATAATACTATATGTTGAAACTGAGCAAAGTGTGCTAAAACAGATTCAAAAAAGGACATAGTTCAGCTTGATTTGACTATGCTGCTGCAACCAGTTTGGATTCAACAGAGAAATTGAGCATATATATTAAGGAAGTTTAGTTCTGATTACAAAAGTATTCTGATTGCTTGATTGAAGCACCACCTTGCATGTAGGTGATACTTGGGCTGGGTAGTAGGTGCTTAAATTCTTGCAGTAAATGACATGTATAATCCATTATGATGTGCATTACATTGTAATTGTTTCATGGTGTTGAAAGCAATACAGCCAGCTGCACATCTGGTGGATTTCAACGATTGACACAAACCAGATATATTAAATATTGCCATTTTTAATATTTTGGACTGGGCAAATAGGTGCTCTGATCCAAACTAGGGAAAAGCTAAAATGTCAAGGAGATGCAGAAATCAATATATCTTTTCATAGAACAAGTGAAATCTGTGGTAAAACAGCATGTCTATATAGATATAAAAAAGCTGTCAGTTTCTGGGCTTAGTTTGTCCTTTTTTTTTTTGAGCTGCTTTTTAAATTAAACTGAAGACAAAGCTCTGTGAGACCCTTAGTACTTACCTGTTTTTTCTTAATTACTGCAGTTTGGACAAAACTCTGCATTCAGCTGGCTTCGACTCAGGGTTTATAATTTTAGGAACTAATTTGACCAACCCATTGAATATGCTGTTACCTGTTCTTCAAACAGTAAGTAAAAAAAGCTGGTGATGTACATATGTAAGGATGCTCCTCTCTTTTTTCTGGTAAGCCGTCAAAAGACAAACTACACTTCTTCCAGAGCAATTAACAGAAAATTAAGGAAACTTCCTTGTTAAGAAACTTTTAGCTATTTGATCCTGATTTGAAAATCTTGGGTGGATGGAAGCCAGTTGCTGGAGGAAGGTGATGCTTGAAACTAACTTTCATCTGAAAACAGTGAAGTCATTCTTCACTGCCACTCTTGCAGTTATGTCTAGAAGAAAAGCAACTTTTGCCTTTGTCCTACCTATGTTTTAGTTGTTTATGTATTTAATAGTAGTTTGTTCCTCTTAAGTAAATGCACTTTTCCACTTTTTAATATATTAAAAATTGAAAAGATAAATACATTTATTGTACTGTGAAAGATACATTACACTCTGTGCAGTTATGTATGTTCTGGTAATGCAGTAGTCTTTGAAACAAGTCCTGCATAAGAACAAACATATTGTCTGTCTTACGGTTAGAAGGCAGCAAGGTCACTTGTGAATTTGGCATTCAGTCATGGGTAAGCTAAGAAAGATAAACTTTGGTAAGCTAGTGCTCCCCTAGCTGAGTTCTTTCCATATTCTTGGTGTAATGGATTGGCACGCTGCATTACATCCCCGTGGTTTCCAAAACTATTGAACACCTAAGCTTGCAGTTTGAGAAGTAGTGTTCAGTAGTGGTACTATCTCAAGCTGCTATTAATGTAAAGATTTCCATGGAAAACTTGATTTTTTTATATGGTCAGAAGCATTCACAAATAGAATGCCTATACAGTCCTAAAATGATTGTTGCCACTGCAGACTTTTTTAAATATAGTCTCAGAATAGAATTGAATATTTCTTGATCTGAATATGTATATACTTGTTTATGTATAACAAAAAAAAATAAGGACAGATTTAAAGAAAAATGCTCAGTAGCTTTCCCAAACTAATTATTAAGCTCTATTAGCAGCAAGCTATATTAGCTGTATTTGGAGCCAACTATTTAAAACTTTTAAATAGGGCTATTACTACCTTTGGATTCTGTAAGTGTATTATTTAGCTTTAAGTGGACGAAGAGCTTGTTTTGTAGTTTGAATGTTTTAATGTCTTAACTGCTTGTGTTCTTGTTTTAGGTTTTTCCACTTGATTATATTCTTATTACAACTATTGTTATGTACTTTATCTTCACTTCAATGGCAGGGATTCGAAATATGGGTATATGGTTCTTCTGGATAAGGGTAAATATGACTTAAACATCTTACTGAGTATTATAAACTCTTAATGTGATATTGAATATAGTTAATAGTCATTATTTATGTACTGATTTGTAAATAATGCAGATAGCATTGCCTGTATGTCTAGTGAGTGTTAGAAGCCTATTGTATAATTTTTACTGCTTTTGAAAGGTGTTCTGTGTTGCCAAGTTATCACACCAAAACTGATTTTTCAGTTTCTAAGTAATAGTCAGCTGACTCTCTAAAGTGTTTAGTCAGTGACACAGTGCCTTCTGACTTCTAAGTTAAAGCCTTGTGATTCAGTTACACTGGAAGTATTAGTGAATTTTATGGAGAAAAGCTGAAATGTGTATGAATTCAGTAGTGCTTGACTTGCTTTTTAGGTGTCAGGCAAGCTTATCTAATTAACAGAGAAAATAGTACAGTGATGATATGGCATATATAAATATGGTGAAAAAAATATATTTACTGTATTTGAAAAAGCAGCTTTGTACTCAATATATAGCATCCATGCCTGGTTAAATATTTCCCTGCTTCTGTGCCTATTTTCCCCTTATTACTGTCAAGCTTTAACGTGGTGACACCCCAAAATTCTGAACAGTGACCCTGAATCCTTAGGGTCCCCTTAGTTGTGAGATTGGCTGTGAATTTTGGTCTCCCATCTTTTACCCCTTGGCTGCCAGCTTCTTTACCTGAATATGGTACTCAGGTTGAATCTTTGGGCATTGCAGAATAGTGGTATCTACAGGGTAACAACAGGGATTATAGTGATCCCTGCAGTGTAAAGTGGAAAAGATGCTACTGTATGGTATGCAAGTGTTCTCAGAGCCTGGAGTAATCTCTCATAGCTCCCTCCTGTTTCTAGATCCAATTAGAGATGTGATAGGTGACACCTCACCTTGACTGATGGACACAATATTTTTTTGACAAACCAAGACACAGTTTGTTATCAATGGACAGTACCATTAAAACCTTGCTACTTACTGCTGGTTTATAAGTGTTTATAAATGGGTCCTTAATGAGCAACAGTTGATTTGATTAGGTAGCTATACTTTGAAATGCAGATAAATACACATGAAAGTATCCTTTGAGTCACTGGAATAAAGTTGCTGGAGGATAATATCAGCAACATCCTACTTCATCAGTAGAATTAATGCTGTTACTTGGATCAAGAAGGGTTTAAAATGTCTTCAGTGGAAGAGAAAATTCATTATGGTAACTTTTTTGTGGTTTCTGGTTTTAGCTTTATAAAATCAGAAGAGGAAAAACTCGACCTCAAGCACTCTTGTTTCTTTGTATGATACTTCTGCTGATTGTTCTTCATACAAGTTACATGATCTACAGTCTTGCCCCTCAGTATGTTATGTATGGAAGCCAAAAATACTTGGTACAGGTGAGAAATAATTTTTTAAAAAAATCTTCTATATCAAATGTACTCTTTACAGGGACTTTTAGAGACAGACCCATTCTAAGTTTTGAAGACTTTTATAACTTTTTTAGCTCCTAGTAAGTCTTGACAAAACACAAGCCAGAAACTGATTGCAGTATAGATAACACAGCTCAATTCCCAGATGATCTTCAGACCATGTAAAATTTTGAGTATGACTTTACCTTTAAGACAGCTGCTAGCTTCCACTGGATTTGATATTGCTACACTTAAGTTGCTGAGTGACTGCAGTGAGGATTAGTGCATAAGACTGTCTATAGACTAAAAGCAATGTTGTTAGTACACAGTTGATAGTTTTTATGTGCATATTTGTGAGAAATGACATAACTTGACACAGTAGAGGATAAAAATCAGAATGAAGGTGAGCATGTGCTGGTTAATCCCATTCAGATTCTTCGGACTATCCAACATCATGAAACTAATTGCATTTCTTGTTTTATAAAACCTAATACAGAGCTAAGTAGTTAAGACTACTCTGTTGTTGTTGCACTTTTGTGTACTCAAGGTTTTGGGGTTTTTAAAGTCTGTCATCCTTCTTACCTGAAGGCTTTAATTTCTATATTTCACCTTAGTTTGAGTGGAGGCCTGCACATATGGGGCAGTTTGAAGTTACAGATCATAATCATCTCATTTTATGGACAGCTGTTTATTTATCAAGAGCTGGTATCCTACAGGGGTAGGCTTCATTAGGTCTGATTTTGCATATGTAAAGATCAAAGATGTAACCAAGTCATGAACTGGTTGCTTATACTCAGGCACAACAAAGTCCAGATCTCTTGGGGTTTAAGTTTCACAAAGACAAAACAATTGAGTCAGTGTGGTTGTGAGCAGGGATTTATTTGAGATTGAAGTAGCTGGATGCTGCTTTGAGCATTTGGAATACTCATTTTCTGGAAGGCTGTGCCTCTGGAAGGAGAATATGCTGCTTTAAAAAAAAAAAAGCACCTACCAACCTTCAACTGAAAATACTTATTAAAATGTGTTAAAAGTTTTCACTATCAATTCTGTTCGTTTAAGCAGAGTAGATGCAGAATGCTTTGAACAAAAGAATTACAAGGAGAAAGTAGTATTAAATGTGCTAGAGAAGAGGAACATTATCACCTTAAATGTGCTGAGTGATAGGGTAGAATTGTCACCACAAGAAGCAAAACATTCAATAAATTACACTTTTCTGATGTCTTTACCTCTAAACTGTGTTTTGTAATGGTAGGTTGGTCATCCTGATATCAATCCAAGCACAATAAAAGAATAACTGTAGAGGATTTAAGCAATTAGTATTTAGAAAGTTTTAATGTGTGTTTTTATTATTTTTTGTTAGATGCCTGAGCTTTATTTTAATATTAGTTATGTCTTTAAATTGGCTCAACTTGTCAGAAATAGCGTAGTAACAGCAAGAAACTAAGCTGAAAATCAGTTTAGGAAAGTAGATTGTTTCTATGGTGAGTTTACATAGAACTCCTGGCATCATACATCTATAATCTCTACAAAAGGCACGCTGTGGGTTGGTTTTGTTGTTCTGTCTGGTTTTTTTTTGTTATAGACTGCGTATCTAACTACAGTGGAACCACTGGGGGTGAGCAAGTGGAAAGAATAACTTCATTAAGAATCTTACCAAGCTAGTCTCTAAGCCTTTCAGTGTCCTGAGAAAAGAATCCTTCATGATAAAGCTTGCAGATAACATGCAGGATTGGAGAGAAAAGCAAATAAACACTGTAGCTAGCAGTTTGGTTCACTTTACAAATTTTTCAGTAAATATTTCAGTAAATATTCAGCCAATATTTCAGTAAAACAAAATTTGTGTATATTGAGGAGGGCAGAAAGATCAGGACTTCACACACACACTTGCATTTTAGGTATTCATGACAAATAGTATCCAAACATAGATATGTAATTTGTAATAATAAGAAGGGTCAAGAGAACAGATAGTAGCAGGGAGGTGAAATACAATCCTGAAGGATTATCAGGAATGGTTGAGTAGAGCTACAATTTATCATTTAAAGCATTAGAAAAATGTTATGGTCAAGATAGCCAATCCTAGGACTCTAGGTTCTTGTGTCCCGTTTTGAAGAGCTGTTTAAAGTGTGTAAAGTAACTTGGGTAGAAACTGGTTTTATTCTTAAAATAATACGAAATACAAAGAGTATGCTGGTAATTACATCTTGACTTCTCTAGCATACCGAGTAAATATAAGGGTTTCAGACAACACACTCTCAAAGAATCTTTCAGAATGCACCAGACACATTTTCTGTACCTGACTTCCCTGATAATTGGATGTTAAATTTTTGTGTTATGAAATACAGAGAGATGGTGGCTGGGAATGAAGAGGAGTGACAGATTTTTCTGTGATGGTTAGCAATGAAGAGGCTCTTAAGAGTTAATTGGTTATGGAACTGAGGAGTGGCCTGGAACGTACACATGAACTGGACAAGCAAAATATGTGCTTATGACAAGCTTCCTGATGATGAAAGCTGTATGCACCAGTTTTCTTGGACAGTGTAGATTTTTTGCTCTCACATGCTACAGTCAATTTCATCATTTAAAATAACACTGGTAACCATCACTGTAGAGAACCAAGCAAGAAATAAGCAATATCCCAAGTCAGTGTAGTGGATGAGTGTGCTGATAAACATGTATGTCAGAATCTGGTGGCTCACAGAAAGACAAGTGTGTAAAAGAAGCTCTTCCCCTTTTTCTTCCTCTACAGTAATTACCAATCTAGTAACCTGTCAAACTAATTTGTAACCAAAATCTGTAGTGATGCATTAGGTTAGAATCCTGTTGGAATCTTGAACCGTTTCCTGTGGAGACAGTTACTCTTGACAAGACCTTTTAACTTTCAAGTGTGGTCAGTTTTTCCTGGTAATTGAATATATGTAGAAAAATGGAGCTCTTGTGTTACTTGCTTTAACTCTTTGACCACTGGGGTGTTCAAAGCATAAGTCTCCAATTAATCAAAAGTGTTTTCAGCTATATCTGTGTCCCTGTGTAGGGCTTTGGTTAACCTGCATACCTCCTCAAATATTGAGGAAAGCTTGGTTTTCTCTTAAGACAACCTTTAACATCTATTAAACAACCATAAGTATCTTTATAGCATTTCACAAATCTAAAGCTCTGCTCTGTCTACATCCAGACCACCTCTTCAGCTTTGTAGCAAAAAACATAACTTTGTCCATGCTTGAAGTGTAAGGACATGAATCTGTTGGAGTGGGTCCAGAGGGGGCTACTAAGATGGTCAGGTGGCTGGAACATCTCTCCTGTGAGGACAGGCTGAGTTGGGGTTCTTTAGCCTGAAGAAGGCTCCATGGACACCTTATAGTGGCCTTCCAGTGCCTGCAGGTGGCTTACAAGAAAGCTGGCAAGGGACTTTTACAAGGCCCTGTAGTGATAGGATGAGGGGCAGTGGTTCTAAAGTGGAAGAGGGTAGATTTAGATTGGAAACAAGGAGGTTCTTCACTCAGGTTGGTGAGACACTAGCACAGGTTGCCCATGGAAGTTGTGGATGCTCCATCATTGGATGTGTTCAAATCCAGGTTGGATGGGGCCTTGAGCACCCTGGCCTAGGCGGAAGTGACCCTGCTCATGGCAGGCATGTTGAAACTAGATGATCTTTATGGTCCCTTCCAACCAAGACCATTCTATGATTTCTATTCAGTGAGGCCAAGGTGTTTGGTGGACTTTTCTGTTTGAAAGAAAGACCACTGCTTGCTGATGTGTACATAATAAGACTTGACTGGCCCAGACAGGAAGTAGAAGGCCAATACTTGCCAGAAGTGACACGGATACTTTCCTCTGGTAGAGGGCTGAGCAGCAGCAGCAGTTGCTTTTGTACCTCGACCTTTGCATAAATAATTCAGAGGAATGGAGCTAAGCTGCAGGACATGGGGTGTCTCCACTGTCATCATCAGGAATCTAGAAGTATCCCTTAGATGGCCAATTGTGTAAACAGATCTTGATCCTCCACGTAAGAACAATGATACAAGTGTAATGGGTTGTAACCTAACCCTTGGTATGATAGCTTGCTATTTGAAGTGTCCAGAATGTGTCAGCTCTAGGAAGTGCACCCACTGAATTACTGTCCTTGGTTTTCTCTTCTGCTTTCCCTTCAGGCACCCTGCTTTCAGGTTGTGGACTGGATGTAGTAACTGGAACACTAGAGATTCACCTGACAATATTTAGACTGAAAATATTGGAGACTCGAGTGCTCTACTGCATAAGTAGTAAATTGTTTTTAAGGAAGTGTTCTAGGGATACATCTTTGCTGTTGTGACAGACACCTTTTCCGTGTCCAGTCATTTTCACCATGCCCCATGGGACAAAAAGGGCTCTACCTCAAGTGTATGTATGCTAATACAGAAGTGCTGAGATGACAGCATTAAGGGCAAAGCTCTCCTCCTTTTCCTGGGAAATCAGCACAACCTCTGTGCCTTTGAAGTGCCTGAATACTAATGCATACAGCAGGGGAAACAAAGGAGGAGTTAGAATATTGCATGCTGTTACAGGTCTGCAATCTCCCTGGTATCAGAGATGAATAGTGCACAACTGGAGTGCTGCCATGGCTGAGTGTGGGCTCTAAGAGTGATGGACTAGGATGGCCAATAGGGAGAGCTGACCTTTCTGTGAGAGCAGTGGGAATGCATGGAGTTGTGCCTTGGGATGGATAAACCAAGTGCTTATGGGTTAGCATTAGAGGGCAGATAGAATGGGTGATGTTATCTGACACAGGCTGCCTGATCAGGAGGAGGTAGCAGATGATCCTTAGACACCTTTGAGTAACTCCATGTTCATAGTCCCTGGTCCTCATAGGAGACTTGAGCTACCCAGGTGTCTGCTGGAAAAGCAACACAGTTGAGCACAGGCAGTCTAGGAGGCTTCTGGAATGCAGTGATGACAACTTCCTAACACAGGCAATTATGGAGCTGAAATAGGGAGATGCTGTCTTGGACCTGGTGCTGAAAATGACAAAGTGATCAAGGGCAGTCTTGGCTGTAGTGAGCATGAGATGGTGAAAGTTCAGAATCCTAAGAGGAGAAAACAGGGCAAATAATACGATCACAATTCTGGACCCAGGATTGCAGATTTTGACCTGTTTGGGGACATGCTTGGAAGAATTCTAGTATGCAAAAATGAATTCTGTGCTAGCAAAGGTGTGGTTCTTGAAGGTTAGAAATCCTAGCTACAAAAAAAAAAAATGGTGTTCAGCTGTTAGTTAACAAGATTTAGTATGCCAAGAGGAATAGTAATGTGGTTCTTCATTTTTTATTAGGAAGGGTAAATACTATGAAATGCTTTACTTTTATATTTCTGTTCTGGATTACATGACTGAGGGGTTTTGTCTGTTTTGTGAAATGGCAGAAAACTTTCAGTGGGCTTCTACAAGGTGTTTCCTTTTTAATGGAATTGCTAAGAGAAGAGACTGATTTTATGACTAAGGTACACCCCGGTGCCTTGAGCTTGTGGAAAGCATTTAGAGTTAAATCCAAATATGATAGAAGCCTTAAATTACAGGAATGTTCATGGAGAGTGAGAATATCAGACCTGGAAAAAAGCATGGATATTATCAAAGGAAACTCACAGGTCTAGCTGTTGTTGCATGTTGTATTTTAAAATTCCTACTATTAAAAAATTCAAATTAATAAAGATAAGGAAGACCAAATTTTGAAACATGAAGATACTGATCTGTGCTTTTTGTATGCCCCTGTATATATACCATGTGTAATACTCTTCTTGTGAAAGAAACATTCTCTGTGACTGCGTGGAAGAACATTGCTGGTAGATTAGTGTACTAATTTTCTTTGTTTATAATGCAGAGTAATAAGACAATTGATGGTCACCCAAGGAATCTGACATTTGTATCTAAAGACTGTGATGCAGATGCACCTGAAGGTAAGAAATTTAATTTCTTGTATTTCCTGTGTGATGCTCAGCTGCAATATTCAGCTCAGTCTCTTCATGGCTCTTAGGGGTTGGAAGGGACCTTGGAGATCAAGTCCAACCCCCTTTGGTTTGCTTTAGTGTAAAATGAAGCTTTGATGTATAACTATATCCAGAAAACAACTCGCATCCAGCTTATCTAATTCATTTAAATAAATTACTATTTTTAGAAGAAACTGAAACAATACATTCCAGTTAACTTCAAAATTTCCCATTTGCTTTAACATGTATGTAGAAAACCTTAAAAATAAACTGTAGCTGGTGAATAATTTAGCATCTGAAGTGTCACTTCAGTCGATGTTCATTATACAAACACAGGGAGAACTATTAAATTTTGCAATCTACTTAGGAAAACTAAGTTTTGAACTTCAGTGTAACTTTACAGGTAAGAAAATTCTGTAGCTTTATTAAGGTGTAAATATGGGCTGTTCTATGAGCAACAGTATCAGTGGAACTAGACATCTTAGGCTATTTTTCTGTAATCCTTTTAATTTATCATTCCCTTTAACATTCAGTATCTCTCTTGCTCATCTGTGTTATTAACTGAACCTTTTTGACCAGTTACTTGGGCAGATGATGTATTGTGGCTATTCTAGAGCTGTGAAGAGTTACTAACAAGCAGATGGATAATTGTGGAGCTATCCTTGACTTACCATCTATGCAGGCCTTAACATTGAATTTTTTTGAGAAGAGTAATGCTTCATTTGATCTTTATTCCTCTGTGAAACTTGGCTAAAGCTGGAATGTGTTTTAGCCTGGCTTCATTTTTTTTTTTAAAAAAAAGCTAATTGAAATCATTCTAATGTGTTTTTTACACTACTTTTATCCTTTCCCTTTGCATATAAACAGATTTTGCAGAGTTTAAATTGCACTAGCTATTGCAATATTGATCCTGCTGTTTAAGATCGTCATCAATTTTATTGATTGCTTTGGTCTCATTTAAAAACTTGATCTTGGCCAAAGATTTATGTCCTTCAGAATGGTCCAGATTATTTTTTTAGGCTGAAGCTCTTAATTGTTCTTGCTCTGGCAAACTTTCAGCTCCTCTATACAAAGAGGAGTTGAATTATGTATACATTTACATTGTTATAAAAAAGCTTGACAGTCTTCAACTGATAGGTTCTCATCTTATTATCACTGTTCTCATCTTACTATCAGTATTCTCTAACTGCTGAATTCTAACTATACTCCTAGAAGTATTAGCAGCTTCTTGGGTTTTCTTCCTACTTGTGTTTTTGGGAAAGATAATATTGAATTTTAAGTGGCTTTTGCTCTGCTAGAGGTAACTGGACCACTAGCTTTTGTTCCTAGTCTGTCAGGCCGTGATCCCTTTTGCAGGGTCATTCCCTTAAGCTCAAATTTGAACCTATTATGTAGGTGTTACTCTTATTCCTGGTGGTCCATATAATTTCCCAAGGGGAATGGATTTTTCTCCTATCTCCCCCCATTCTTCAGATAAATCATTCATCCATCTTTATTTTTGATATCTAATTTTAGACTTCGACAAGTCTAAAGCATTCAGTTTAAATATGAACTCGCATGTTTTTGTGATTAAAAATAGAAACTCTTCTGTGGCAGAGTTTAGAAGAGCAAAGTCTGTCATCTTTCAAAATGAGATACCTTTGAGCAGGTTGTACAGATCTTTGCTTCTTAAACAGCTTCTCTGCTTGGCTAGTATTTGCTGGGAGAAGTGTGCTGACATCGATAAGCTCATTAGTCTTGACTTATCTGGGAGAAATTCAATGAGTCTTATTTCCTCAGACTTTGTTGCTTAGTCATAGGAACTGGGGTTGGACTGAAATAAACTTCCTAAATTACACCTATGCTTGATGATATTGAACACTTTGAATACTTTGCATGATTATTTTCCCTAATTTCCTTTCATTAGTGGAAACAATGTATCTGATGCTTAAACTAGTGTTCTGATGTGCTGAAGACAGGAGTTGGCTTGTGTAAACAATGGCTTTTGTTTGCCATCTTTAATGTGTGGTGTTGCACTGGGGACCTTTGTCATGTTCTCCTTTCTTAGTAGGACAGAGGTGGAAAAGGTATTGTATTGATATGCTGGTTTATGCTAGCCTAGTGGAAGTAGAAGATGGATGGATATTTCTTAAATGTGGTTCATGTGATTAAGTGATCAAAAGGATATAGTGGACTTTTGTTAACTACAGATACAATCACATCGTAAGTATTTTTATAAAAGAAATAAGTTTCTATTCTAATGCTCAACTTAAAAATTGCATGAGTGAAAAAACTTTATTCACTGTTTGATCCAGTCTAATTTAGAAAGTGGGAATGTACCTGCTATTTTAATACCTGATAATGAAAATTAATGAAAATAAATTGTTGTAGACACTACTCTTATGTGTTGCCTGTGATCAGGCGTGACGACCTGGCTCGGGGACGGCGCGGCGACTCCCCCATGGCCGTGCGGTCCGTCAGCACGCAGACCCCCATGTGGGGGAGGGAAAATGGTGTTTATTCATGCGTGGCACGGTGTTTTAGCCCTGATTTACAACGTCACGTCCGTCTGCTCACATCATAAATCAAGCACTATTGGCTATGAGGCTGTCAGGAGGGGGGGCTCGTCTTTCCGTACATTGCGATATCTTCCGATCGCTGGACCCTAACCACCCACACTTATGCTCTATGATCTTTGGGATCTTATTAATATTTACAAATATCCAAAGTGTGGGTGTGAAGTCGAAGGGTCCAGTCTCTTTTCAGTGGTGCCCTGTGATAGGACGAGAGGTAATGGTTGCAAGTGGAAACACAAAGTTCCACCTCAACATGAGGAAAACCCTCTTCACTGTGAGGGTGACTGAGCCCTGGAACAGGCTGCCCAGAGAGCTTGTGGAATCGTCTTCTCTAGAGACTTTCAAGACCTGTCCAGATCTGTTCCTGTGTGGCCTGGCCTGGGTGATCCTGCATTAGCAGGAGGGTTGGACTTGATCTCCCGAGGTCCCTTCCAACCCCTACCATGCTATGATTCTATGATCAAATGGACTATGATGGCAAGTGAAACTTGTTTTGAAGGTAGAAGCTAGATTTCCAAATACAGTTTCTCCTTTCTTTTTTTTTATTCTTTTAAGGTTAACAGACAGAGTAAAAATAGATGAAACTAACTTTTAAGATAAAGGTCGGCCAAGCACTTGTAGTATTTATTGACTATGCCAGTACTAGGGTTTTATCTTATGTAAACCACTGAACTGGAACTAAATGAAAATATTGATTTGTCTTCTCAGCACTTTATTTTGTTTTATTTAAACTGAATTAATTCTAACAGGTGTTTTCCTTAAACATAAAACAAACAATGACCTTTTAATGGCCATGCTGATAGCTAAGCTCATAGCAATGTGATCTATCTTATACTCAGATGTTGTAGATATAATCTCTACTTACTGTAAGCACTTTTTTCTTTCCAAGATGGTAGAAGAGACTTGATCTGATCTTGTTGTAGCAACTAATATTCTCAAAATCTTCAGTATTATTGGAACTTCAGGCTTTAATAGGCAGTGTTGCCTATATATGCTTCAAACCAGCTTGATCAAAAGGACAGTTACACCTTCTGGAGAAATATAAGACAGTTAAAATGACATTTTATAAAGACCCTACTCAAGTATTTATGGGTAAATATATAATTTGTGGGGGTTTAGTATTATATTGTCTGCTTTCATGCAGCAAAGTTTGTCTCTATTTACTCCTATTACACAGGAGGTGAATCTGCTTTATACTGGATGCTGGAGGCCATAATAGCATACCTACATGAAACAGAGCAGAAGCAAAAATTAATAAAGCAGGCTATATCTTATAAATTAAAGTACCTTTTTTAGTTACATATAAATATCTTGCACAAAAGGTTTTACTGCTGGTAACAAACTTTTTTTTAAAAAAAGCTTTTAAAATAATCTTTTGGAGCAGGAAATGTAATATACCTGTTATAGGCAAAACAAGCATTAGTTTTCAGTGTTCAATACAGTTGGGCAAATACTTCATGTGATCGTTGTTTTCAAGGACTAATGCCAGCTAACTGTTGGGTTAACAGTTCAGTTGAGCATAAAGGTCAAACAAAGGAGTTCAGTTATGTAATTGAAACTACTGCTGCTGGACTAATGCACTGAAAACCTGGTATAGGTTTAGCTAAACAGCTTAGTAAAATTTAATGTAAATGAGCAATGATTCATCTGCAAGCCTGTATAAAAGTTTGTCCAACCTTAATTAAGAGATCTAATAAACACTGCTTTCTAGACAAGAATGGTTTTCTGGTCTGGAAATTTTTGGGGTTTTAAGTATCATTCACTTTAAATGCATAACATGCTATGAATCCCCTTTGGATTCTCTCATTTCCTTAACTGGGAAAATGAACCTTACCCAAGGCCTGCTAAATGCTGGGTACAGTATCTGCTGGGCCTTTTGTGTAGACCCGCACTGACTCCAGCTGCATGTAAAGTGGGAAAGAAAAAACGTTATCTCCATTTCTAAGTCTTTGAACCGAGCAGAATTTACAGTGCTAGTTAGAACTGTGCCCTCTTAAGGACCCTATTTTGATATTTTATATTTCAATATAGCTGTGCTAGGATGAACTCCCAATCTAACATGGCAAAAAAAGGACTGATAGGATCTTTGAACGTATAGAGAGAAGTGGTGAGAATTCTCCCCTATGTTTAGCTAAAGCTTGTGTTTTCTTGTCTGTAAGCTCTAGTACTATCTTTCTACAACTAAACCCCGCATTTCCTGTTCATACATGCCACTTGGTTTAAATTTGATTGTTGGAAAAAAATAGTTTTGTGACCCATATCACTCATTAGGACTTCATTCTTGTTATTTAGCATTCAGGAGCTTTGACTAGTGACTGTTTTCTTCTTTCAGCACAAAATCTTGGGTGATCTTACTGGAAGTCGCCTTATGCTACGAAGTTCTGTTAGCACTGATGGGACTTGCAGATTCTTGAGACAGTTACTGTGAACATTCATAGTGTGTAATTATCATGAAGTTCTATGACTGCTGCGATAGTTAATGTAATGCAAAGTAACTGCAAATAGCAATTCGTTATCTAGCCTTGTAACTTTTGTTACAAATCAGATATGACTATTTGTTATAAAACCAGGCTGATTCATACTGAATATATAATTTCCTGGCTGTCTAGATTTATCAGGTTTGATTTAATTTACAGATAGGCCATATGAGGTATTCGAGTCAGTTTGTAGCTTGAGTCACAAAAGTCAAAGCAGAGTTTGTCTTCCAAATAATAGATTGTCCAAAATAGTTTTGCCAGGCTCTTCATTAGTCCCCACTTTCCAAGTTCCTGGATCCTTCTTAGCCTGCTAAATATTTTCTTTTGGCTTAAACTAACGTACTGAGCAGCTCTTCTTGAATAAGGTAGGTTATTGGACTAGACTTCTGTTTTTTTCAGGTCTCTATTAGGTGCCACCTGACTACCACTTCTAGCTCAGCAAAAGAAACCAAACTAAAACCAAACTACTGGGAAGAAACAGTAGGCAGCTTTTTGTGCTTGTGTGTTAGACTTATATATCAAAAGATTGTAGATAGCTGCAGACTCGTGTTTAACCTCAGTGATTTTGATATTCATGCTTCCATAGTGCACTCTAGTACTTCAAAGCACTGTCAGCTTGAAATGTTAGGAGCTTAGTGATTCCCATCTCTTTAGATGGGGAACTGTTGTAGCTACATTTAACCAGCTGGGAAATGTTTCTAGATCTGTGCTATATGTGAATGAACCAATTCCTATTAGTAATTTTTCCAACATGCTTTTCTGTCTTATAAGGGATCAAAGGTGTAAATTTGCTAAGTTAACCTTGAGGCAAGAGGTGGTAAAGCTCTGTAATAGTTCCATTATTGTGAAAGCTGAAAGAGTGACAATTTGAAGGTTGAAGTGATTTCTGGAAAGAGTTAGCTGAGGGAATAGGATAACTAGTATTGGATGCCACAATCTGAAAATTTTAGAAGCTTTGTAGAGGATATTGATTTTTAGCTAATGAACCAAGAGAAGCAGAGGGGTTGAACTGTGCAAAGTGCAAGGACAGGCTCAACAGCTGAATGGGGCTAGAATTAATTTTGTGTATATATGTATATGCAAGTATATAGATCCCAGCACAGAACATGGAATAGTGGGGATTGGCTCAGATATAATAAAGGGATTCAATGGGTGGACTGATCAGTGGATAAAGAATTGACCGGAGGGTTACATCCAGAGGGTAGTGGTCAATGGCTTGAAGTCCAGATGAAGATCTAGAAGTGGTGTCCCTCAGGGGCCTGTACTGGGAATACTGTTTAATATTTTCATCAGTGATACAGGCAGTGGGATCAAGTGCACCATCAGCAAGTTTGTAGATGATGCTGAGTGGTGTGGTTGATATACCAGAGGGACGGGATGTCATCCAGAGGGACCTGGACAAGCTGGAGAAGTGGGCCCAGGTGAATCTCATGAGGTTCAACAAGGCCAAGTGCAGGGTCCTGCACCTGGGTCGCAACAATCCTCATCTGAGGGGATGAGGTGATAGAGAGAAGCCCTGCAGAAAAGGACTTGGGGGTGCTGGTAGCCGAGAAGTTGGACATGATCCAACAGTGTGCGCTTGCAGCCCAAAAGGCCAGTCATATCCTGGGCTGCATCGAAAGAAGTGTGACCAGCGGATCAAGAGAGGTGATTCTGCCTTTCTACTCTGGTGAGACCTGACCTGGGGTAACGTGTCCAGCTCTGGAGCCCTCAACACAGGAAGGACATGCTCCTGATGGAGCAGGTCCAGAAAAGGGCCATGAAAATGATCAAAGAGCTGGAACACCTTTCCTATGAGGACAGGCTGAGAGAGTTGGGGGTTGTTCAGCCTGGAGAAGGGAAGGCTCCAGGGAGACCTTGTAGTATCCTACGAGTACCTGAAGGGGGCCTACAAGAAAGCTGGAGAGGGGCTGTTTACAAGGGCATGTATTGATAGGATGAGAGGCAGTGGTTTTAAACTAGAGAAGGATAGATTTGGATTACATGTTAGGAAGGAGCTCTTTACTCTGAGGGTTGTGGGACACTGGAATAGGTTACCTAGGGAAGTGGTGGAGGCCCTATCCCTGGAGACATTCAATGTCTGGCTTGATGAGGCTCTGAGCAACCTGATCTAGCTGAGGATGTCCCTGCTCACTGCAGGGGGGTTTGATGAGACAGCCTTTAGAGGCCTTTTCCAAACCAAGGAATTCTATGATTCTATATGAAAAGACGCTTCTGTAGAAGCTGACGAGTAACAGACAAATAAAAACATATTTTTTTCTGGGTCGTTTTTGTGTTGGTTTTTTTGGCTTAGTTTTGTTTTGAGTGCGGTGTTTTTGTTTTTCCTGTTTAGCCAACAAAAGGAAAAAAATACTGCATTTGTGGCTAGGGGCAGGTGTTGCAGCCATTCCATGAATGTTTCCTGGGAAACCTGTGAAAGTTGTGAAGTACATGTGAAGTATATGAAGTACAATCTTAAACTGTGGAAACTGGAAGTCCTGATGTATGATCAGTTGTGAGATTACAGATAAAAGAGCAAAGAGGGAACTAGTAATTACAAGATTTTTGATATACCTGCTAGTATATTAAAATCTGAAGACTCCTGAAGTTTTTGTCTTGTCCATCTGAACAGTATGGTCTACGACCAAAGCCAGAAACAGGAACAAGTCTGTTATCTCTTGAGGTTTCAATCTCTAGCAGAGTATTTCTTTCTAAATTTTCTTACTTGCTGCTTATTTACACTATTTTGTGTGTTTTAATATTTTGGGGGTTTTATTAAATGGGGAAAATGGTACATGCATCTCAGGATTGCTTACAGTACTGCAATATTCCTTCCCTCCCATGGTCAAAAGGAATTCTGATCATTCCATGGGTATTTATCCTAGAAGTGGAAGTGTTGCTGCTTCTTGAGAGAAATTAATTGGATGTTACACAGTGGTGCATACAGAGTATGGTTGTATGGACCCTACACCATTAGATGTCACTTGGTCTCTTACCTAGCTGAAGTGCTGTGTGGTTTGTGGGCCATGTCTTCCTTGTGCAGTTTCTCTGTATGGGCAAGTTTACTTAACTGTTTGTGTCAGTTTGAATAATATAAATTGACTGTAACTTTGCATGATTTCTCTAGTTAAATGTTGAGTTGCAAGAGACTGTACTCTGTAGCCACATATAGCCAGTGCTAGTCTTACACACTTCCTTAGTCCTCCATAGTTATCTGAGTTACAACACACTTTTCTTGTCAAGATGAGAAATCCAATTAAGAAATGCTCATTATTTTGAAGTTTGAGAAAGCATTACATATGTTGCTGCAAATAATGTTGCCATTATAAAAATAACAAAACTTTGTCAGAGCATTTACTTTACCTTGGTGAGTTGCTGAAGGGGCATATCTATCTGGGAAACATTCCACATTTCAGCAAATACTTGCTGTCATGTATCTTTCAAGTAGAATAATCCAAACACTGATTCATCTTGTGCTGTTGCTTAATTTCTGAAAAATAAAGGCATGTTTCTCTGTGGCTTTCAAGCCTCAAATACCTCAGTTCGTGGGAACTCTAGTGGTTTTCTCACTTCATTTAAAATACTTGGTACACTGTGGCAGGAAAACAAAACAAAAAGAAGATACTATTTGTAGGTACTAGATAACATCTAAGAAGGAATTTAGGAGTGGTCTGTCCTGCCATGTTCCATGAGATGCAGCATTCAAAGCCAACTGCTTTTGCTCTAGTTGACTGTTTCTGTCAAATTCATTTTAGCTTTGTTGCAGGAAAGCCGTAGTAAGAAAACATGAGCCTCTCAAAACAATTCAAGGGCAGATGACTTGTTTTGTTGTAATGTAGAACTGACTTGTCTGGTAGGAATGCTGTTCTGTGATGTAAGATGCTGCTTATCTTAAGTTGTGTAACCCAATGAAGCATATGGGGATGGTAGTAAATAGTAGAATAGTTGTGATCGTATCTCAGTAGCATAATGAGAAAT
The DNA here is from genome assembly GCA_013399075.1 of Chloroceryle aenea. Taxonomy (NCBI): domain Eukaryota; kingdom Metazoa; phylum Chordata; class Aves; order Coraciiformes; family Cerylidae; genus Chloroceryle; species Chloroceryle aenea. Next base: position 698,362 of record VWZY01000316.1, on the reverse strand, counting down.
AATATCTAGAAATTAACAAAACACTAAAATGTATGTGCTTAAGATGCTAGAGCTGCTGTTCTGCTGCATTTGAAGCACCAGAGATATTGTACATACATCACCCCATATAAATGTTCCTTTCCAAGTTAAATTATCTAAACTGAGGCCAGGTGCAGGCCCTGAAGTGATGCCTGTAAGGAACAAATGTGGGTTTCCCCTTGGATTTTTCCCAGGTGAAATATCAAATCTTTTGGAACTTGATGTATAATTTAAGATTAGAAACACATCAAACCCTTTCTTGAAGCTCAAGCTGCAAGTTGGACTGCAGGCAGCAGCCACTTTTTGCAACACAGCTTTTGAATGATTGGCAGCAGAGCCATATGAAATATTTGGGTGTCTGAAGCCATGCCTTCAATGCTTTTAGCAATTGGAATGTTCTAGTGAAGGAAAGCTGCAGGTTTTCCTTGGAAAGTAGTTCTGACTTTAAGAAAAATCTACTTTGGGCACAAACTTTGTCTATTTGTGGATGCTGTTCTTATTTTCAGTTTGGGTTTTCCATCCTAAATACCATGCATAATGTTAGATCTATCAGTTTTGTCTCTTCCTTCATGTAATGTGGATTGTAATGACTTTGCGAACACATGGGACCTCAAGAGGTAGGCTGGTCTAGCCTCTCAGCAAGATCCATCTAGCTGTGACTGTCTCCACAGATGTAGATTCTGAAACCTCTTTGGGTAGCCTGCTTCAATGTCTAACTATACTGATGGCAAAGCTTCCTCTATTATCCATGGGAATATTTCTTGTTGCAACTCTGTCTTCTATTGTGCAGGTCTAGGAAAAAAATCTCACCCTGTGTTTTGTAGGCCCCCACTAAAAAGCAGATGTAAGACACCTGCAAACACCTTTACGTAAAGCTGAACAAACACATTTTTATTGCATGTTATGTGCCCTAGCTGTTGCAGCTATCCTCTGCTGGACTTGGTCTTGTAAGTCAATGCTTGCATCTTGCTGGGGAGCCCAAAATGATTCTGTTGCAAATACAGTTCCAGTGAGAGCAGGAGGAAATGATCACTTCCGTGGACCTGTTGGCTGTACTCTTGTTAGTGAAGCCTGGTGTCCTAGGTGCAGGACTTCTGAGGACTATTTCAAGAGGTTAAATAGGCTGCCTCTGCATCTTACCATCTAGTATGTTGTACGTCTGGTCTCCACTTCTCCACAGTTTGATTTACAGAGGATATAATCTGTTTCATTGTCAAATTGATTAATGAAGAGGTGAAACAAGTGTGCACCTCAGTATTGACTCCCAAAGCATTACAGTTTTTAATTTACATTGTTCACAACAATTTGTAACTCTTCCCTAAGAACCTCTTTCCTTCTGGATGCTTTTGTGAACTCTCACTGTATTTTGAGGTACAGAAAAGACAGAATTATCTATAATTAAGTTCCCATAATTTGAGTTTCAGTACATGATATTATGGTTTTTAGACTGTAAGATTTGTTTATCAACAGATTTGGATACGTGTTTTTAATCTTTGGAAATTATCTTTAACTTTTTGGAAGAAGGCTTTGTTTGAAAACATTAGTACATTCAGCCTAAGGATTTTCTAATTCAGTAAAACAAAAAACTTCATCAGTGGACTTGTCATCGTTTGTTTAAGAAGGCTGTTTGGCTTTATTGCTTGGTCAGCACTGCGTAATATGCTGTAATCTTTAAGTGGTGGCATTTATCTATCAAGAAACTTGGTAGCTTTCCATGTATACTTTTGTTTCAAATGATCAAGATAGGTCAGTAATATTCAGAATGATCATTCTGGATATCAAGTGATTATCTTAAGGTTATTTATTATTTATTCTTCGATGGCATAATTTACAATAGGCTGAAAAAAATGTCATGGTATGTCAGTATTTGTAATATTTTAGTTCAGGAGTAACTAAAACTTGGTTAGCTGAACTTATGATACATTCCATAGAAACGTTTTTCTCAAGGTCAAACTGTTCAAAAATATTTATAATCTATTTAATCTAATTACTGTAGAGAGGCATCTAAAAGAGTTTTAGCTACTTTTTTAATTCGAGTAACCAGCTGGAGAGCTGCAGATGGTGTTGACAATGATATCTGCAATTATGAAGCATCCTTACTGTCACTTCTTACTTTCTCAAACTTCACCTCTTCTGTATGCATATTATGCTAGCAAATGATTGAATGTTATGAGTTGTGCTACTTTGCAATTTCTTTTCTTGTTTTATGGGATAAGGACTTCTAACTGGCATTAATGGGTTTTGGGGAGGTGGGAAATAGATTTTCTTTGCGTAACTGAGACCAAGTCTGAAAAAACAGGAAGTTGTGTGTTGTTTTTGTTTTCTTGGCCAAATTCCTTTGTGGTTTTGCTCTGTCTGTGTTAGTGGAGGAGCATGCTTTCTCCGATTAAGCTGGTTTGCACTTTAATTATCTGCAGAATGTGCCTATTTTTGTGTTGTATCCCTTGTGTCTAGTTGTGAAACCCAGTTGAACTTCTTGATCTGCTGTGTAATAGATTCCAGGAATCAGTCTGTTGTGTAAAGTAGTATTTAACTAGTATTTTAAATTATTTTGTTAACTTCATAAAGTATAAGTCACTAGAGAACTGTTGAAGGAATTGAGACTTTTTTTTTCCTGTTTAGATCCAATCATTCTAGACACTGTAGGGATTTCGTTTGGGGGAGATCTTCTGGCAAGGGCAAGTGTCAGACCTTCCTGAAAAAGACCCTCCTTAATTCCTAACTCTTCACTCCCTGGGAAATACTGAACTATAATATGTGATATTCTTAAAGCAACTTGTTATCTAATGTGGAAATTGAATCTTCAAATAAAATATTTACTGTCAGAAACTAATGATTGACAGCTTGCTAGTTTTAGACAACTGCTAAAGGTTAAACTATATAAGCAGCAGCACAGTGCTTACAACTTTAAGATGCAGGAATTCTGTACTTCAATTGCACCTAGAGGGTATTTCCACACCTGGAGTCGGAACTGAGTGAAGAACTGGCAAATTCAGGGTTGCTTACTTTCTCTAGTGTTTGAATTGTTTAGATTCCAGTTTCTGTTCTGAAATAGGCTTTAGGTGGGATTTGAAGCACAGTAAATGAGAAACAGGAGATCATGTTATACTGTAGCATGAACTTGGGGCACCCCTCCTTACACTGGAGAGTTTCATCGGTTGGCTCGTATATCCTGCTGGCTGCCCTCTTACATGACCTCCTGAATGTTAGAGGCTCTGCGTCCCAGGCAAGCTTTTATGCTACCTCTCTGCAGTCTTAAAAATGCCTCTGATTATGGTGATGTAATTCTTAATTCTGTTAGAAATCTATCACTTCTTAATAGATGTGAATACTTAAGTAGTATTTTTAGATATGGATGTATTTATAGTGTTAGAGGAGTAAAATTTAACCAATGTTGTCAGGTCTTGGGTGCAAGTAATCCCTCTGCTATCTGGGTCACAAAAGGCCCAGTATGTGGTGGTTGGTTTGGGGTTTTTGTCTACATGGCTCAACATTGTAATTGAATTGGAAAACATCTCTACCAAGACTGAATAATGGTTGTAAAAATCAAAGTACTGAAATGTATTATTAATACATATTCAGCTTTGTATCTTCTCCTTAGGGCTACGGTTTATTTGTAATGGGAAATGGGTAACTAGGATCTGTCGGAACAGGCAGTAACTCACACATCCATAGGAGAAATTGTACCCAGAAATAACGGGGCTACCTGTGTAACTCTTGGCTTAGTGTTACCTGGCTTCACATTCACTGTCCCATAGTAACAAATATCCCTCTTGTATATGTTCTTGGTGGAGTACATGTGATTTAATGGAGTGTAATTGTTCTTCAGAACTGAATGCTATCCAAAACTGTTGAATTTTTATCCTATAAATTGGAATTAGCCGATCTTTAATTGTTCTGTATTAATCAGTACAATTTGCTACCCTTTTAGATCAGTGCATTGTTACCCGGACGTACCTCTTCCTTCATAAATTTTGGTTCTTCAGTGCTGCTTATTACTTTGGGAACTGGGCATTCATTGCAGTAAGTACTTTGAAAACGGACATCAGTCAATCAGGTTGGATAATTTACAGTAGTTGTCATTGATTCACATCACCACATTACCATTTTTTCTTGAGTATGTTGCCCTTAAAATACCCCTTAATTGAACAACAGTAACTTTTACAACTTATTTTAAATTTGCAGGTCTTTTTCATTGGATTAATTGTTTCATGCTGCAAAGGCAAGAAATCAGTCATTGAAGGTGAAGTGGATGAAGATGATTCAGACATGAGTGATGATGAACTGTCTGTTTATTACCACTGATAACATTTTGCATTCAAGGTGGAAAAATATAAAGTTATGTTGAAAGTCATACCCATGTGGAATTACTATCCAAATAAGCATCCCTGCATCTGTAAAGATAGAGGGGTAAAAAAAGAGTATCACTTCTTGAGTATCGGTTATATCAGAAAAAATACTGAAGCTGGGTTCAAATAATATATAGAATATACTGGTTTAGGATTAAACACGAACATGTGAATTTCTGATGTATAATTTGGTGAACTGTTGTAACTTTGATAATTCATGATGCTTTTCTGTTAAATTTTCTTAAATGCTTTCATGTCTAACTTGTATAACTTTTTTATTCAAGCTCATAAAAAACCCACAAACACACAAAACACTTTAAATCCTGCAAAACAGCTGGTGCAGACATTGCTAGAAAGATTTGGATGAGGTTTACACTCTCAGAAGGATGTGGCTTAAGTTTTGCTTCAGTTCTGCTGGCATTTCTGGAATTCCTATATAGAACTCTTGCTAATAAGAGACTGTCCTTAACTGTATGGGGCTTTTTATATACTTCAGATGGTGAGTTCCCACCCAGTCTATGAAGAAGTAATTTTCATACTGTTATCACCACTGAGTTACCATAGAAATCCTCAGGTAACTGAGGTGGTTTTTACTCTGTCAGAGGAAAACATTAGTGTAAATGACAATATTCAGTATTGTTGCAGTTTTTTAGTACTGTTCAGTTCTAAAACTGCCAGGTGCCTGACTTATCTTAATTATTCCATTGGTTATTACTATGGTTACTCTAACTTATTTTTCTCTTTAATGCAAATTGTCTGGCTAGAAGTTTTCTTTCAATATTTAATGTAAATGTTGTCAATTTGTTTACAAGCAAATATGTTTATATAAACACAGTTCATAAATATTTTTGTCATTCATGTTGTCTTTGTAATGTGTTGGGTTTTTTTACCTGTGTAGTTACTGAGCTATATTTCTAAGGCTGAAAACAAAAACTGATCTTTTAACAAGCTTTCTGTGCCAGCTGCTCCAATACATGTTTGTGGCAACCTGGAAGAATTATCTTGCTTGTTCATAAGCAGCAAATATGCATTCAAGTCTGCTCTGCTAATTGCCACTGAAAGGACAGAAATGCATTCACTGATACTAGGTACTCAAATTTGACTAGGCAGTCTGAGCTCCCTTTGACTAAAATTAGCTGAGGACTATTTAAACATGGCCACTGGGAAAACTTGCAAGGAATTATTTATAAGAAGTTCAACTGACTTAGATACGTGGAACCTGATGTTGACTGTCTGGAAGCTGCATCCAGAGGATTAAAGAGTATGCTTTGTGGATGCCCTGGAGGAAAATTGACATGAGATTTATATAAAAGTTAGCTGCTCACATGTTCTCCTTTTTTGTGTTTAATTTTCAGCTTTAACCAATGATAATTCTAACTTCCTGCTTTGGCTGTACCATGTACAGATTTGTTAATCTTTGTGGGTATCAGATTGAGCTGTGATACCCAATTTTGCAGAATTGTATCCATTGTTCCGTAACATCTCACTGGGGGGATTGCTGCTTGTCTAGGGAGATTGGCAGGAAAGGGTTGGTTTCATGCCACATAGCTGCTTCCATGTTGTGCATGCAGGCCTAGGGGTCACTGGTCAAGATGCCTGGCCAGAGTCTAGGTAGATGTTGCTATAAGTCTTCTGTTTCCAGGCTCTTCTTCATTTCCAGGTTCTTTCCAACATAGTCTTGTTTTCTGTCTAAATAATTTATGTGCAGAAATACAATGATCTGCTTTTGAATTGGTGGATTTCTATTGTCTCTAACTGGCAGATTCTGCAAGTACCACTTTTTGTAATCTGAGTGTTCCCCAGACCAGCCCATTGCTAGCTGTAGTTAGGAAGAAGCAGGCTTCTGCATGAGAGTTCGAAAGTTGTTTCAGGTGGTTGCTGTCTCCCTCTGTCATACAAGTGGTCAGCATTTATCGAAACTATTCTTCACCTGCCACATCCTCACTTAAGTTTCTCAGGAGTTCAATGAACCATTTAAGTGACGGGTTTAAAACATTTTTGTATGTACTAATGTAATTGTAATGAATATACACTCAACATTTCATGTGATGGAAACTTGACATTTGTAACTATGTCTTTTAAAAAGAATGAGAGGTGTTTTTGAAGTTAACTGTGATGAACTCACCATCTGGACTTGTACATCCGGTATCACCCAGTGAAGAAAACTAGCAGTGAAATTTAAGACAGCCCTGGCCTAAAATATCTGTTTTTGAGCGATACTTGCAGGAACTTTATGAAACAGCTTCTAATAAGTTATTTCTTAGTTGTGTCTTTCACTGTCTTCAGTAAAATACTTGCAAATCAAACAGTTAACTACTTCTGTTCCACAAAGTTATCCCTGCTGTGGCAGCTGTTGTATGATTGATATAATGCACTCATTTAGCTGTTAGTTGTGAAATAATAATCCAGACTTGGGAGAAAATTTGAACTTTCTAGTCATGTTATAGTACAGTATTCTATCTTGTAAGCAAACATCTATTATCTTCAACCGAGTCTTCAGAGATCTCAATTTTCTGGACTAAAGACATCAGAATCTTCACTGCTTTGATTATATATGAAAGATATTCCAAATCCATCTCTGTACTGTGAACTTTCAAAACTTCTGAACAGGTGTAGTGCTATTGTCAGACCTGGATATTTTTTTTATACCATCTTGGAGGCTCATGAACATTTAGAAACTAGTGAGCTGTAAATCTTGATGACATAAAGCATGAACTGTAGTTACCAGGAATATGCTTCACAGAATTCAGCAGCAGCACACGCCAAATGGTTTCTCATCTTGCTACTTGTTCTGTAGCGACTGGTATTTTATCTGGAGTTACGAATCCTAAATACAATAAAGCCTGTAACGGTCTGTTTTGTTTCTTAGCTGAAAGTTGACAATATGTTGCAGATGTCCTGCTGATTGTCAGGAACAAGACAAAAGCCCTTTCCTGGTGAAGAGTGCAGAGAAACATCTGCTACCTTTTTGTATTTTCTGCTTTGACTTTGGGAAAAGATTTCAGGGTGGACTTAAGATTTTATTTATTTTTTTACTGAAAACAGTCATCTAATTCTAGGTAGACTTTACCCTTACCATGCTGCATAGAATGCTAATTTCATTCTCAATGTCACAATTTAAACTAAAAACTAATGCTCATGTTTTGCTTCTGAATAAACAGTGTAGACGTAACTCTTCAGATTCTTTGAGATGTTCTTGACTGCTTAGAAATTGTATTTGGGCTCACAGCTGTCTTATTTGATTTCCTCAACATAAGTTTCTGAATTGGATGGTGACCTTGTAGAAACAATTGTGTTATCCTAAAATATTTCTAACTACGGGTATGCATAGCAGAGTTTCAGATGAAGTGTTTATGAAAACTGATTAAGTATAGAAGGTAACTTGTCTCCATGTAATCAAGTAGATATTCAACCCACTATGACAGCAATGAAACAGTTCTTGGTAAAAATAGGCAAATAAAATGCTGTTTGTAAGATAAAGCACAGGAAGGAGATCCATCATTTTCTAAAATCATCTAGAATAGTTTGAAGCATTACAGCCCAAGGCTTCTTTGAGGCTCTTAGGTTGAACATCATAGTTCATGTTGATAATACATTAGTAATAGATGCATTGCCATACAACTTTCTGCGAAGTCAGCATTTTGCAGATAAAGCAAAGAAATGGAGCTATGAATCTCTACACACACACCCCCCACACACCCTCCATGTGTATTTTCCTTGTTTTGATTATGGTAAGATAGAATTTTGTCTTAGTAGTGTCTTAATTTAGAATTTGTTTTAAAATTTAGACATGTTGATGCTGGATAATTAAAAGAATCATAAATTCTAGTGTTCTTGACTAACTTTAGAGAGATGTGGTTGTTACAGGAATTGTCTGGAAGCTTGACTAATTTTAACGTCCTCCTATTCAGAGTGATTGCATGAGTGATAGCACTTCAAATTTGTAGCTATAAAATGATTATTTCTTTAAAGTAAACAGACAATTTAAGCATACTTGGCAAGCCATATTTATAGCTTTCTTCCAGATTCTCCTGTAGGAAGAATCATATTTAGGGGGTCAAGAAGAATTTTGTTTTTTCAAGGGCTGACCTTAGAGGTAAGCCACACAGTTCTGGTAAGTTTCCTGATCTTTCTCTGTTCACCTTCTGAAGGACACCTGGGGCCTTCCCTTTTAACAACTGATTAATATTGAGTTGCAATTTTGTTTGTTATAAACATCTACTTTTTTTTTTCTCAGAGAAAAGAAGCAAGTTGCCTGTAAAACACACAAATTATTTGAGCAGTTTTGAAGAGTGATGTCAAAATTCTTACTGTGAGAATCCAGGTATCTTGCATAAAGTTGGAGACTGAGAACATTCACAGCAAGTGTGAAGCTAAGTATTTCTGTAGTTCCTACTCAAATTCATGTTTGACTAGGGGGCTTTTCACTAGAATGTATCCAACTTCCTGAGAGGAAGTTGACAATTTGATTTAGTAGCCCCCTGATTCTGCTAAAATAAATCATGGTGTTGTGGTGAGCTGTATAGAGTTTGAAAATTCTCCTACATCTAGGAAGTGTATTACTTCAACTGAGAGTACTTCAGAGGCAGAGCATCAGGAAGAACTTCTAATAATGTAGATGTCTATGACAGTTTTCCTCCCCCAGAGAACTTGCACACTATGGGTTTATTGCTGTACTAAGCCCTTGAAGGAATGTCATAGGACTGAAATGGTTGATTCTGATGCTTAATGGGTGCCACTTACATACTAAACTTAGTCACGTAATCAGAGTTGTTTAGTTTGGGAAAGACCTTTCAGATCGTACAGTCCAACTATAAACCTTGCACTGCCCAGTCTACCACTAAACATGTCTTTAATATCTGAGTTTTACTTGTTCTTCTCTGAGCTTCTAAGTTAGAACAGCACCTATCTACATCCTTATTGCCTGCTGCCTTCACATCCTTTCCAAACAGAAATGGTCAAAGTATTGATGGCAGCTGTATCTGATTTGGATGGAATATCCAGGGGCTGGGGTCCAAGATGGCAATGCTTGTGACCTCACATCTAACTGGGGAGCGAGCCAGGCCAAACAGAGCATAAAGGAAGCAGTCACAGGACCACAATCCATTGCAATTACAGAGACGAGGGGATGGCTCCCAAGACTGGAATGGTGTTATAGATGGCTATGTGCTTTTTAGGAAAAACAGACTAGGAAGGTGAGGTGGTGGAGTTACTCTTTATGTGAAAGAGAAAGTGGAACATATCAAGTTCTGNGAAATGGTCAAAGTATTGATGGCAGCTGTATCTGATTTGGATGGAATATCCAGGGGCTGGGGTCCAAGATGGCAATGCTTGTGACCTCACATCTAACTGGGGAGCGAGCCAGGCCAAACAGAGCATAAAGGAAGTAGTCACAGGACCACAATCCATTGCAATTACAGAGATGAGGGGATGGCTCCCACGACTGGAATGGTGTTATAGATGGCTATGTGCTTTTTAGGAAAAACAGACTAGGAAGGTGAGGTGGTGGAGTTACTCTTTATGTGAAAGAGAAAGTGGAACATATCAAGTTCTGCCGGGGGGGGGTGTGTGGGTGTGTGTNNNNGTGTGTGTGTGAAGAATATGTTGAAAGCTTATGGGTAAGAATTAAGGGGCAGGCTAATAAACTGTTCTGGGTGTTTACTGCAGTAAGTTGGGAGTCGCTACTATGGTTTCACCATGAGGAAATGATGCTTGCCCAACCTGATAGCCTTCTGTGATGGTGCGACTAGCTGGGAAAATTAAGGGAGAGCAGTGGATGTTGTGTACCTCGACTTCAGCACAGCTCTTCATTGTCTCCCATAACATCCTTTTAGGTAAGCTTAGAAANTAAGAATTAAGGGGCAGGCTAATAAACTGTTCTGGGTGTTTACTGCAGTAAGTTGGGAGTCGCTACTATGGTTTCACCATGAGGAAATGATGCTTGCCCAACCTGATAGCCTTCTGTGATGGTGCGACTAGCTGGGAAAATTAAGGGAGAGCAGTGGATGTTGTGTACCTCGACTTCAGCACAGCTCTTCATTGTCTCCCATAACATCCTTTTAGGTAAGCTTAGAAAGTATGGATTAGATGAGTGGACAGTGAAGTGGACAGAGAACTAGCTGAACAGCAGAACTCAAAGGGTTGTGATCAGCAGTGCAGAATCTAGTTGGAGGCCTGTAGCTAGCGGAGTTCCCCTGGGGTAAGTACTGGATTCAGTTTTGTTCCACATGTTTGTCAATGACCTGGATGAAGGGATAGAGTGTACACCCAGCAGGTTTTCTGATGCTACAAAACTGGGAGGAGTGGCTGATGAACCAGAAGGCTATGCTGACACTCCGCAAGATCTGGACAGGCTGGAGAGCTGGATGGAAGGGAACCTAATGAAGTCCAACAAGGGCAAGTATAGAGTCTTGTGCCTGGGGAGGAATAACTCAGTGCATCAGTACGGGTTAGGGGTTGATCTGGGAGTCCTGGAAGACAATAAGTTAACCATTAGTCAGCAGAGTGCCTTTGTTGACAAGGTGGCCAATGGTATCCTGGAGTGCATTAAGAAACTCTGTCCAGCAGGTTGAGGGAGAGTCTCCTTCCCCTTTCCTCTGCCCTAGTGAGACCACATCTGGAGTATTGTGTTCAGTTCTGGTCTTCCCAGTTCAAGAGAGACAGGGAACTAATGCAGAGCCCAACGGAGGGCTACAAAGATGCTGAGGGGACTGGAACATCTCTCTTATGAGGAAAGGCTGAGAGACCTGGGTCTGTTTAACCCAGAGAATAAAAGACTGAGAGGGGGATCTTACAAATGTTTATAAATATCTAAAGTGTAGGTGTCAAGAGGATGCAGTCAATCTTTTCAGCAATACCCAGTGAACGGACAAGGGGCAATGGGCACAAACTAGAATACAGGAAGTTTCACCTAAACATAAGGAAGAACTGCTTTGAGGGTGACAGAAACATGGACTGCCCAGAGAGGTTGTGGCATCTCTTCTCTGGAGCCCTGGACACATTTGGGTTTGAGCCCTTCCTCAAAACCCGCCTGGACACATTTCGTGTGCAACCTCTTTAGGTGAACCTGCTTTGACAGGGGGATTGGACTAGATGACACCCAGTCTGTTCCAACCACTACCATGTAGTCCTGAATGTTGAACAGCTTCGTATTTGAACCTGAAAGTTAAGTTTGTAACAGTGGATATATCTTCCTAGAGCATGGAGAAAAAGAAATTCACAATTATAAAACATGAACTCTGGAGGAATCCTCATTTTCCCAACTGTGAAACAGGTACTTTGTTTTTTTACAGAAATTGATCTTGAAGACATAGTTTTATTAATATCCTTGACTAAAAAAATACGCCTTTTCACTTGTGCCAACATGGATAACGGGATTATTTTAGGGTAGGATTTTCAAAAATGAGGGGTGCAGGTCCTACTGAAAACCTCTGGGAGTTCAGATCCTAGGTGATTTAGAACACACTGCTTTGTGTTTCAAGTACTTGGAGAAAATATAAGCCAATCTGTTTCCCTTCCCAGTTGTCCTGATTTGAGTGAGAACAGAACTAATTCTCTGTTGGATGATTTTACTCTTCAGCTCAATTCTAACAACTCACTGCACTGTCTGAAGTCAGCAGCCTGTTTGCACAGGCAGTGTCTGCTGCTGGCAGTGATAACACCCCATGTTGAGAGTTACTACCAAGGACTGGTGTGCAGAACAAGGCCACTGCTGGATCTTGTGTGTCACGCTGGGGGGTGCAGACAAGTGAAAGGCTGCACCTGCAGGGAGGAGTGGAAAGGACAGGTGACCCCAAACTGACCAACAAGGTATACATCATATACCCATATACATCATATTCAGTATAAAGCAGAGGGATCTGGAGGGTCTAGCTCTCTAGGGTCTCCTGGGCTCTTCTCTCGGACTGCTTTGCCAGCTTTGCTCAGGTCCTCTTTCAGTTCCTTCCTCGGAGCACCCAAGGAGGACTCTGTTCATTCTGCCTTTGGTCCCAGTCTGTGTGTTCCTGAATCCAGTACCAGAATCCAACTCCTGAACACAGCTCCCATCTGCTGCAGGGCCCGGTCTGGGACTCCCCTGGTGCCTGCTTCACAGAATCAGTGGTGACAGTGATGTAATTATCATCAGGGGGGTTGGGTTTGATACTGGTTTTGTATATATTCCATTTTCATTATGATTGATTTTCATTAAAGCTGTTCTAGTTCCCTTTTCTACTGGCTAAGCCTCTCTCCCTTATTCCCTTTCTCTTCCCCCTTTGGGGGGGGGGGGTGTAACAGAGCATCTGTTACAGGTCTAAGGGGCTACCCTGACCCTAAACTGTGACATCAGTTCATGAGGGAATTAAACATATGTATGTATATAAATAGAGTTGAAGATGCCAGCAGTTTTTTATGTATTTGAAAATATTTCTGAAAAATTAATACTTAATGCAATTATTGTAGGGCAATTTTCAGACTTCACTAGTCATGTCCCCAGTTCTGAGAGGGAGTGGAAGTGTCCTGTTGAAAGCTGAATTGCATTTTTCCTTGACACAACAGTTTTGGTGTTAGCTTTGAGTATCATGTTAGACTTAGAGAGAACATTTTTTTGGTAGATACTGTTTTTAACATGTGAGTCCTAGCCCTGTGGTATTTAAAGCCTGTCCAAACGCTATGTGATAATATGCTGGAAGATGCTGAAACCTCTAGGAAAGAGTGTGTTTGAAGCAGCAATTTTTCATAGACAAGACAAGGGTTGAAAGGAAAGTCTTCCACGTGCTAGATCCACAGAAGAACTTAGAACTTGCACTGTAAAGCTGAACATGACCTAAATTTTAGACAATCTGGTGTCTGAAAGTTAGATGCAGCTTCCCTCTAAACTAGTGCTCATTGTGGGAAGAATTAGTGCTGCATGATGGTGTATGCAAAACTAGAGTGCTAAAAAGGAGTTTGACAGTTACAGGTGCACAGGACCTAAACCTAGTGTGTAGGTTCCTAAGTTTTGATCTGCAAAGAGTCTTTCATTGCTGACAGGGAATAAAAGATTGCTCTACTACATCAGTGGACAGCTCATCTAGTTGAAGATGCCCCTGCTCATTGCAGAGGAGGTTGGGCTAGATGACCTTTAAAGGTCCCTTCCAATCCAAACCATTCTATGATTCTCTTCATGTAATCATTCTCTGATGAGTTAGATATCAAGAGGTATGTTGCCTGTTTGGGAATGTTGAAAAAATGAATGTTTGGTGGAAGCTGAATGGGGATCGAACCTGGATTTTTAGACCTGGCACTTGAATTCTGTTGCATTTGTAGCTAAAGTTGATTAAAAGATGTGGGCAGAAATTATTCTGGGCAAGTCCCGTCTAAACCCTGAGCCATCTAATTTTACACAGACTAATCCCAGGTACTTTTTATTAAAAACTACTGATATATGACTTGGGCTACCAGGCTTCCTAGATACCTAATTACGGTCCCGGGCATGTTCAGAGATGTCCTCTGCAGATGTGCCTAACACCTGATTTGTACTGTTTGAAATACAGCTGGGACTAACCACTTCATGCAGACAAACAGCTGGCTGCAATACCTGCCCAGATCATGACACTCCTCAACTTGAATGGAAGAATCCTCATCACCATGTTCGGAGGGAGAACTCCATATCCCTGCTGTTGAACTTATTGCAGATTTCTGAAAATCTGTTGACATCAAAGACAGAAAAGCAGAACCACCAGCTTCTATAACCAATTGCTTTGTGGTGCGTCCACAAGCCAAGGGTGGTGCTGGTGTTCTGATTAAAGGGTGGTGTGCCTGGCTGGCAGCAAATTAGAGATTTTGTGATCTTGGAGGTATTCCAAGTATAGCTAGATTGGTCCTACAGGCTTAAGGAAGGCTGCACTGTAACATAAGCAAAAGAGCACTTGTTCATCCCTCATGCTGCCAGGGTGCCCAGCTGAACAAAGGATTTATTCCATGCTGTGGAACCAGGGCTACCCATGTGATGTGTGTGGAACCAGCACTGATGTGCAAGACTTGCTGAGCAGACAAAAGGTGCCAGCTCTTAAGTGGTAACAGTAGAAATGCACATGCCACCAACAGGAATGCTGCTTTCTTTCAGAGATGAACAACGTCTAGTTTTTGCTTTAGAAAAAGCTTAAGATCAGCATCCTGGCAAGCTGGCATCCTCCTACATTAAAGCGAGAGGCTGTTTTAATGCCTTTCAACTGTTTCCACAGATTTCCGGTGCAACTGTAGAAGTCATGTGAGGATGGTTCTGTCTCATCCTCTTAGCTATGTGTGAACAATCCCTGCATTTGACAGGCTTACTGGATGTGTCTTCACATTTCCCAGTAAGGCTTCCAGTTACCCTGCCAAAGACACGGTGATAAATACGTCATTTAGACTTGGCAAATCTATGATTGGGCTGTATGAATAACGTGAAGGGCTGCTCTTCATTTACATGAATTTCTGTCTTAACGGATGTACTCTAAATAGAAATATTTCCATATTAGTTTTAGGCTAGTGCCTGAACAAATCTTTGTAGCAGCAGCTCTGAATTGTCTGATATGGATGTTTTGAACTGAAGAGCTCATGAAAGAAAATAGCATATCACTCCTGATGATAGGACTTAACTCACTCCTATCCAATGACAATTCTTTAGGCATTGTGATTTTTGCTTCTGTTTTCCAGCTTATTTATTAAAATGCCTTTTCAGGATTGTCACCTAGTCCTGTGGGCAAATGATCTCCAAGTGCTTTGAGGAATCAAAGTTGCAAAATTTATCCTCAAGTAGTGTTGGAGTTGCATTTAAGTAATCTGGTTGGTTAGTTGTTGTACAAGTCATGATCCTCTCATCGATAAAAAGTCACATGCTCTTACTGTGCCTAGTGCCTTATTGTTGCTTTCCGATACGGATGTATTATTTGGATTCCTTCCAAAACTGTTCTCAGTGGTTCTTTTGCAATTTCGTAGCTCTAACTGCTGAAGATTATGCTGCTGGTTGGCAGATGTACTTTGTTTTATTTCCCTGACATTTTATCACAGCTCATACAGCATCGTTATTTTAATACCCCATTAGTCCCAAATCCGCAATGTTCCTGTGTGAGCATTTGCAGTTATAAAAATTTATGTATTGGACTTGACTATTAAATTGCATGTTGGATGAGAGCTGTTCTCCATACTGTAATGGATTCAGCTAGCTGCTCTTGCTCCTGCTATTCTGGAGAGGATCCTGGTCTGTAGTCACCTACAGTAGCTGTCACCAACGTGAAGAAAAAAACCCAATTATCTAATGTACTCCAGGGAGAAGTTTGGCAGAGTACCTCTGAAGCTGCCCAGCCCCCACAGCAGTATCCAGTTTTTAAGCCCTTAAAGCACTTTGTTATTTATTTGTTTGCTGTTAGTCTCTTGCAAGAGCTAGAAATAAGTCATA
Source organism: Chloroceryle aenea (assembly GCA_013399075.1). Lineage (NCBI taxonomy): Eukaryota > Metazoa > Chordata > Aves > Coraciiformes > Cerylidae > Chloroceryle > Chloroceryle aenea. The sequence continues at coordinate 682,597 of VWZY01000316.1, read as the reverse complement.
TTGTTTGCATCATATACATTCATATGATTAGTTCTTAGTTATGAAAAATGCTCTTCTACAGCCATAATGTAAGTTTCATTTTTAAAAATCTCCTCAGGTGGAAACTGTTGCCCCAAAAGCATTGCTTTTATGTCTCATCTCACTCCAAGATAGGAATGTTAAGTGTAACTGTCATAATATGGACACATCTATAAAATTTTATTAATATATAGTTTGATGTAGCATAAACCTTAGTGCAATTTATTTTGAATTTAAGCATACTTTGCATTATCAGAAGTGAAAGTTATCAAAACCAGGGGGGGAGTTCTCACTCTTAAATATTTTTTTCTTTTTAAGTAGTGAAATACAAATATATATGTGTGTGTATATATACAGAAGTGAAATGGTGCCTATTGGAATTAAGAGCAATCACACACTGTCCCTTGTGTAAGGAAGGAATAGAATAAGGATGAAACTGAGTTAAGGCTGTTGAACTATATGCTAAGATAAAACACTGCTTGCCCCCCAAGAAAAAAAAAAAAGGCTGCAAGTCTGATGAGATGTCACACTCTGTTATTTTGGGGAATTCAGTGACAATGTGTCAGAACACTGAAGAAAAGTGCAAGTCTAGTGTTTCTTTCACTTGGACAGCTGAAAGTAGTAGTCCGAAAAGTCTAGCTCAGTCAGCTTCCAAGAAAAACACTTGAATAGTTGTAAGTACCTGGAAGCTTGCCAGCAGTTAAGTAATAATTAATTGATAGATATTTACCATCCTAAAGGTATAGACATTGCAGGCAGGGAATAAAGCTCTGACTTCAGAAAACATTTGTACAGTCCTCATGGCATTTTTGTAAGCAATCTCAGGAAATCTACTAGTAGATAAATGCAACAGTGGTTGAAGGACTGCACTCAGAAGATACTAGCTGATCATTAATAAACAAGGAAAATGTGTCAAGCTGGGTATTGCTGTGTGTCCTGGATCCAGTGTTATACAATAGCCTCGTTATGGATGAATCGGGATGGTGGAATGGAGGGTAGTTTTAATAAAGTTGCAAATAGTCCAAATCTGAGATCTGTAGAAGAAAAGAATAAAATTTAAAATATTCTGACAAATGACAAGAATGGGTGATGTGACCTGTCAGAAAAAACTAGTAGCCACTTTTCTTCATTCTAGTTTAGAAAAGGCTCTGGAAATTACTGTGCATTACAAGCTAGGCAAGTAGAGCCTGTGGCTAACTATCTTTTCCATCCCTTAACAAATTGATGGGAGTACATAAATAAGTAGCTGACTTGCAAGAACTGTGAAATCATTCTTCTGCTGAGCAGTCTTAAGGCTTGACCTGGAATACTTCCTGCTGCTCCAGGTACTGCATTTTAGAAGTATATAAGTAAATGGGAGAAATTCTTGAAAGGGCAATAGGTATGATTAGGTGTCAAAATATGATTTACAGGGACAGGCTGACTGAACTTCTGGGAAAACCATTCTAAGAGCAAGAACAGTGAAATACTGGAACTCATTGTTTAGGAACGTTATGTAGTCCATCATGAAAGATCTTTGTCTAGCCTGTTAGCACCTGTTTGATGGAAAGTGCGTGTCTTTACTGTGTCAAGCAGCTGCAAGATCCTGCATTATGCTTCCAAATGCTTAAGCTGTTAAAGGCTTGCAGTCCTGCTAACCAGCACACATTAGATAGAGACCATATCTTTAACATGTCTTGCACAAGCCTCTTGTTGGTGGACAATGGTTCTAACCTGCTGTTCAACATTTTTTGGTAGTCTTATCAGTTTCCATAGGTGAGAATCAGTGAGAAAGAGATTGGAGGCAGGGATGTTGGACTACATGTTATAGCATGTTGATTTAATGTAGTTTTAGGTGTTCCAGGTTATGGGTATTCCAGAAACTGAATTCACACTATAGAAAGAACTGGCCCATATGAAGTTAATTCTCTATTATAGTAGTGTCCTGGCTTGAGTTAGAACAGAACTAATTCTGTTCAGTGATTTTACTTCAGCTCAGTTCTTCTAACTGCACTTCTCTGAAGTTAACAGTGTGTTTTCACAGGCAGGATCTGCTGCTAGCAGTGATAACAACCCATGTTGAGAGTTACTACCAAGGATTGGTGTGCAGACAAAGGCCACTGCTGGATCTTGTGTGTCATGCTGGAGGTGAAGAAAGTAAAAGGCCCCCCCTTGCAGGGGGAAGCGGCCAGGATAGGTGACATTGGACTGACCAATGAGGTATTCCATCTCCTAAATGTCGTATTCAGTATAAAGCTGAGGGATGATGCAGATCGAGTTCTTATCTTCAATGGCTGGCATCCCAGGAGGACTCTTCATTCTGCTTTCAATCCCAACCTGTGTGTTCTTGAGTCAAGTTCCTGAATCTGCTTCCCATCTGCTGCTGAGTCCCATCTGGGACTTCCCCAGTGCCTGCTACACAGCATCACTGGTGATGGTGATGTAATTGCCATCGGGGGGTTGGATTAGATACTGGATTTTTTTATATATTTGTAGATATTCCATTTTATTATTATTTTAATTCAAGCTAGTTTATTATTATTTTAATTCAATTTAGTTTATTAATCCATAATTCTCTCTCCTCTATTCCCTTTCTTTCCCTTCCTCCCTTTGGGGAGGAAGAGGAGTTAACAGAGAGCATCTGTTATAGGTGTAGTGTTATAGGTGTAGTGGACAGCCCTGACCCTAGACTGTGACAAGTGGTTTGTACAAGTCAGTCACATTTTTCCAAAAGTTGTCACAGAGAAGATCAAAAAAAAGATTGCAACTCTGACTTCAGCTGATATCTCTGTAAGAGAGAAGACCAAGGCTGAATATTCACTGCTGGTGACTGCCAAGAAGAGAAGATAAATTGGGATAAAAAAAACATCCCTCAAAAGCTGTAAATCCATTTTAGTGACATAAAATTGCTAATGAAAACAGGATGATTTGGGACAGAATTTATGAAAGTTAAGCATATAGTTTAGAGAAAATAAAAATGTGATAATATGCTGCATTTTAGTGATATATCTTCTCTCTTCATCCCTCCCCTGTTAAAGAGCGCTTGTGTTCCTGTGTTCACTGATAACAAGAGCTAAGGATAGCGAGGAAATGATATCCACAGAATGAAGCATTAAAAAAAAAGTGTAGAAAAATGCTATGGCAGAAAATGTAGCTGATTGGATGACTTAACAGGTTAAACATTCATCTTAGCTGTCTACGCATTGCTTAAAAATAAGCTTGCTTATATGTTCCATTCTTTTCTTGCAAACCGAATTCAAGCTATTTTACTATTTTTTGACTCCCTGTTGTACCCCTATGAAAGGCAGACCTTTCCCATGTTTTCTGGAACAACTTCTCTTCATGGTCCTGCTCTTCATCAGTTCTAATATACAAGAATAGATAAAGAACACAAGGACAGCTGTAGAGTGGGTCAGATCAACCATCTGTCTAGTCCAGGATCCTGAAAGCTCAGGGAAGGAGATTGTTTCTGTTTAAGGCTCAGTGTAAGCCCACATGAAACACAGGATTTCTCTCCATTAGGCCCCATCCTCCCTCCCAGGGGAGAATAAAAAAGCGAATAAGGAAAAAGCCTCACCCAAGAGTGAAAGTTAAAACTATAACAAATGTAATAAGTAACTGGAGAAAAGCAGAAAATGGAGTATTAAGGGAAGAAGGATGCAGAACTATGTACAAAACCTGCTCTGGGATGGCAATGGATTGCATTAGCACGTGGGGTTAGGCCCAGCCAAGCTGAGGTGCCCTCGCAGCTCCCAGAGCTTGTGAATGAAGAGCCCCCCCCAAACACCCTGTCTCCTTGTTATCTGGAGTGTGGCAGGGAAGGGGAGGGAATAACAGCTGCCCTCTGACTCCTCAGGGGCCTAGGGTTACCACCTGTCCCACTCAGTCTGTTAACCCTTAAACCACAACAGCGATAAAAATATGGTGAATGTGTTGATACTTTCTAAAATATCATCTCAGTATCCAATCATTCATTCGAGTCTTGCCTTTTCTCTCTTTTCCTTGTGACTGTTATATGTATGAAAAAATCATTGCGATTATTAGCAAGGAACAACACCTATCTCATTTTGCCCTGGACATTCTCATTTGACTCTCCTACACTTAGTGGTTTGAACCCATTTTCATTTCATGTGCTGCTTTTTCAAATTTTATGCCTAGCTATCCTAGCTGGAAAATTTGTTTTGAAAACTACATTCATAAAATCTACACTTCTCTTCCATTGCCTAACTAAAGATGCATTAGCAGTATCATTTTGTAATCACTTCTATACAATTTTACTTCTTTTCAAATAAAGTTTTTCCAATTTATGTGAATCAACTAGAGGAAAATCTTTATGCTTTAGTTGTTTCAAACTTGGAACAGGTTGTCTACTATTTTTTTCTCTAAGACATTTATGAAGGTCTTGTTTTCATGACAGAGATCTAGGGAATAAATTAGCAGTATGTTGAGCAATTCAGAATATTTCAATAGGTGTTACAAAAAAAAAAATCCATATTCTCATCTGCCTGGTTTGGTTCTCTAAAGTAGTCCCTACTACACCAGGATGGAGGGCTTGTGGTTTTGTTGGTTTGTTTGTGTGTGTTTGTTGTGGTATTTTTCCTTTCTTTTCTTTTACTTCATGTCCCCTGGTTTTATTGGCTTGGACACAATGCCAATCCAGTGTTTCTGGTATTTGATTGGTTTACAAAATAGACACAGGAGTGTTATTATAACTTCATCTACTGTTTAGACATGAGGAATAGTATTTGGAGAAAGAGATACATGGGGATGCAGACCGGGTATGACTGTAGGTCAAGTCCTCACCTGGAAAATTTGTCTTTGGATTTCCTTTTGGTCTTAAATTGTAGTATTGTTTCAGATATGCCAGTTTTGTGTTTTGTCTTTCAGGCTGGTGGCAGTCTTATCCACAGTTTCAGCCTCTATCTGAAATTAATCTACTCTGTTAAAATAAATTGTTAATAAAGCAGGGGTTTACACTTGCCTCTTAAAGTAGTGCCCTTGGCCACTTTCTTATAGTGAATATTATTCTTTATAGCCTAGATGTAGCAGGTTGACCACAGCCAGCAACTAAGCATCCACCCACTTGCTCACTTACTCCCCTCACTCCCTGTGGCAGGATGTGGGAGAGAATCAGAAAAGCAAAGCCAAGAAATCTTGTGGCTTGAGATAAAGTCAGTTTAATAGATGGAAAACATCTGTGCACGCAGCAAAGAAAAATAAGGAATTTATTCATTACTTCCCATCATCGAGCAGATGTTCAGCTGCTTCCTGGGCAGTAGAGCTTCATTGTGCAAAATGTTACTTGGGCAGACAAATGCCATAACCTTGAAAGTCATCCCTGCTTCCTCTTCTATCCAGGCTTTTATTGTTGCACATTTCATATGGTATGGGATATCCTTTTGGTCAGTTAAGATCAGGTGTCCTGGCTGCCTCCTGACAATTCTTGGCTGCCCCCAGCCTGCTCACTGGGGAGCAGCAGGAGAAACAGAGATGGCCTTGATGCTGTGCAAACACTGCACAACAATAGCCAAAACACCAGGCTGTTACTAAGACTGGTTTATTCACAAATCCAAAATGCAACATCATTCTGTCTCCTATGAAGAAAATTAACTCTATCCCAGGCAGACTCAGTATGCTAATCAATACTTAAATGAATCTGTTTTTTCTCCTTAGCAGCCATTTATATCAGCCCTGTGTAGCTCACTGTTGCCTGTGAATATCACAGAATTGTGCCTGTTTCTGTGCATGTTTGGTGTGGAGACTATGGGCATTATGTAACGGGTTGAAGACTCCTCTGAGTGCTTAATTACTTAAAATATATATAGCCATCTTTAAAGTGAAATTATAAGGGAAGTCTGACAGAAGAACAAAGAACTGTTTTCTATAGCTTCAATTCAAGCTTTGACAATATTTTCTTTGTAATTTCTGGCGGCATCAATTTCCCTCCAAGATTCACAAGTGCATTCCTGAAGTTTCTGTTCTGATCTAATTTTTGCTTAACTTGGTTGAAAGAAAGAGTTCAGATCAGATGCCTCTATAGCAAAGCTAACTTCTTTTCCATCTTTATTTATGAACCAAAAGGCTGAGTCCTCCTCTTTTGACTGTCTGCATTAGTGAGCACTGTTATTCAATTAAGAGTAATCTATGGCACAATCACGTGATGTGAACACCCTTTTGTTGATGCTGTGTGCATTTTGGAAGGGCTTATTTGCAGCTCGGATCCTGCAGACTGCTTGCAGTGGGAGTTCATGAAGTTCACTCTGGATGTGCATCTTCTGATTTTGTTTCATTCAGAAAAAATCCCAGTTTGTACACACTAAGACTGCTCTTCAGTGTGAACCAGACCCAAATTGCAGAAGCAATCTGTTTCCATCCTTTGTCTTTGCAATTGGTGATAAAAAATTATTTGTTCATTTCTGAGAGATTTAATATCTGTGAAGGACCTGAAGGACTGGTGTTCGTACAAACATACTGACCTTCTTGGCAATAGAACATACTGTGCAATGACTGTGTGATAAAATTTGTGCTGGCAATAAATAATCTTGGCCATTTCACCGGTGAGGTGAAACAGTTGGTATTTGACCTGTTCTGAACCTTTCTGAGATCAGGCTTCAGGAATCTACAGGGCTTAAAAGCACCTCTTAGCTATTTTTTTCACTTTCTAAATCTAACTTTTTGCTGTGTGATATCTTACTGACAACAGAAGCAACAAAAAGTGCTTCTCCCTACAGTTCTGATCAGCTATGTTATAGTGCTGAGTCTAGAGAGCTGCCCAGGAAGTAGTACGTTGGGGAAAGCCCTTGGGCTGAGAAAAGAACTGAACCCTCATCTGTTGTATCCTGCCTGAATTTGATAGTGAAGCAAATACTTTTGCCCTATTGTATGTGGCTAAAATCTTTTGATGTATCATAAAATGTGTCAGGTTCTGAAACAGTTTCCCATGGCCACCCTAAGTTTTCAGGAAGAAATGATATGTTGTGTACAACTGACCTTGACACTTCTTATGGAAGTGTTCCTTGACTCTAGTCAGAAAGCAAGCAGTTCTGTCTCCCTTTCTTAAGTTACTGTCCCTATTTGCTTTGCAAGGAGCCAAAATATGTAATTCAACCCTGTGTAAGTCTGCACCTTATAGTTGGCGCTGGAATGCTTGAATGTCATGACTTAAACCTCTGGACTGAAACATTAAGGCTTTTATTAGTTTTTGAAGAAACAGATGAGTGGCCACATCCTTTTATTGCATCTCCCAGCAACAGCCCCTCTTAATTTCAGAGCATCATTTACTGGAAGGTCAGAATCAACAGTATGAAAATGAAATACCAGAAAAAATGCATCCTGTTTTGCCATGGCAGCCTGACCATCTCTGCATCTCAAGTGCTACTGGATGCTGTAGAATTACTTGACCATTCTGAGTCGCTGAAGGTTTGTCATACTTCCCTCAATTTATATTGAATTTCATTACTACAAATGTAGATCCAACTGTTCATTTAAAATCTATGGCTTGTACCCAGGACTTTCCTTAAGTTCTGTTCCTTGAGCCTATGGAATGACTAATAAAATTCATATCTTCTTTCTCAGTCTGTGAAGATTCACTCTAAGGGCCACTATTATTTGCTTTGTTTGAATGGGTGTTACAGCCAAAATTTTTACACTCTTAAGTGAAATAGATTATACTGAAAACCTTTCAAACACGCTCAATTCCTGGTACCAAAGGAATTAATGAGCAGCAGAAGACTATGTTCTATTTTTAACAAACTAATTTCTTCTTGGAATTCCATATTATTGAAATAGATAATACTTTGATTCCAGGCAATACTGACTGAAGGGTGAGGACAACAGGCCAGCTTCATTTCTCTTAAAAAGCGGTAATGTCAATTCAAAGTTATCACTATGAGATGAGAAAATAAGCCTGGGTTTTCTGTTTCCAGACTCTCAGTTCTCTTCCTGAAGGCTCTGGTCTGATTCAAATGTTCACAGCAATCTTAAAATGTCATGCAGCATTATTCTACACAGAGCTCATGGGAATCTGCTCCAAATAAAAATGTTTCTAGATGCAAAAGTGAACCCTATATCTTCCTCATGCAACTTGGAAGTATAATATACTTGAGCTCATACGTGTACACTGGTTTTTGGAGAGGACTTTGAAGTCAGAATACTGTGGAATAATTGTGTTTCGTAGTCAATGTCAAATCAGTTTGGGAAGGGGTGCTGTATATCACAGGACAACATATCAACAGAATATCTTTAGTATAAGAGTTTTCCTTGACCATATAACTAGAAAATAGTACAGGACAAAAAGCTGCAGTGTTCAAAGGGAGAAAGACAAAAATCCCAGTATGTGAAAAAGAATACAGGAAAATTGATAAATGCTAATGATTGAAGTGGCCACATCGCTGAAGGGCCATGAAGGTGATTCAGGAACTGAAGCACCTTTTTCACATGAGGAATGGTTGAGGGATCTGGGACTGTTTAGCCTGAAGAAGAGAAGGGTCAAAGGAATCTTATCACTATATTGAAATATCTGAAGGGAAGGTGCAAAGAGGATGGAACCAGGCTCTTTTTAGTGGTTCCCAGCAACAGGACCACAGGCACTGGGCCCACATTGAAACACAGGAAGCACCATCTGAACAGTAGGGAACATTTTTTCACTGTGACAGTGACTGAGCGCTGTCACAAGTTTGACCAGGAAGGCTGTGGAATCTCCTTTCTTGAAGACATTCAAGAGTCATCTGGACGTGGTCCTGGGCAACTGGTTCTTGGTGTCCCTGCTTCAGCAGAGATGTTGGACCAGCCATTCTAAGAAAATCAGTCCACAATTGCTATAATCCACAAAATTATTTCACAGAAAATTACTATTGTTTTTGTATGTCCCACCCTTTCTGTTTAGCAGTAAAGCTCTTGAAAACTTGTCATTTCTTCTGTCTGCTCACATTCTCTGTCAGTTCTCACTTTGGACTTCATTCATCATCTATCCAGTCTGATGTTCTCCCCTCTGCTTGAGATAAATGGTCTCCTTAGGTGCTAACGTTGTCATGCTCAACATCAATTGACCCTGGTTAAATGAGGAACCCATGGCTAGCTGTCAAGTGCTCATGCCAGTGCATTTATGCTTTTATGTGTGTATACATATACATTTACATGATTACACACATATATGTATTCCTGTATATGTTGTTACAAATGCTTACATGCTGACCCAAATGCCCTCAGTGCCTTCCTGTCCTCATCTCATTCTAAATTTGTACTTTTCACCTGTACCTAGATTTACCTGATAGTTGCCTATAAGTGCTAGTAATAAGAGCTCTCTCTTTTAATGGCTTTATGAATTGTTATCAGTAATGGAATCCAATCATGATCTACATCTCTCAGGATTTCTGTAGAACAAATGATTTCTGCTCCTATATTGCTCAATCCCACAGTGCAGGGCTTTTATTATTTTCAAGTAGAAATTAAGCTGAAACCCACTTATATTTGCTCACTATTAAGTAAATTATGCACTTCTTATTTAAACTTTTTTTCCTACCTTGTTTGCATACTTCATCATTATAGCTTATCATAAACTTTAAGTATTTAATTATACAATTGGGTTTTTAAGGTATTCAGAGGAAGTGATACAAAAATGTGGTACTTTGCAAAAATCTGTTTGTAACAGCTCCTTAGAAGCCATGTGAGAGGACTATTGTCATGCTGAAGATCTTTACCTGAATACTGATTTAAAACATTCTCTTTAGTGCTTCCTTTTCTATTGAGAGTATAGTTTCAGTCTAAGACACCACTCATACAAAAGAAAAAATATTAGCCTGGCTTTGTTTTTCTGTCACATTTGGCTCCTTCTGCCTTCAGCCATACTTCATATCTCCATTATTGCACCAGAAATTCTGAATGTTAGTAAGAATGTTGACTCTGAGGATCTAATATTCTTTTTACTGAACAGCACTTGAGACTTTAAAAGTTTGAGATTTTTTTTTTTAAAATAAGTTATATGTATAAAATTCATAATTTTTCTTCTTAAGACTATTAGAGTACTTGCAATGATCAATACACCTGCCTAACTTGGTGTCTTCTACAAACCTGGTGAGGGTGCACTTGATCCCCTCATCCAGATTATTGATAAAGATATTAAAGAGAACAGGCCTCAGGACTGAGCCCTGGGGAACGCCACTTGTGACTGGGCGCCAGCTGGATTTAACTCTATTCACCACCACTTGCTGGGCCTGACCATCCAGCTAATTTTTGCCCAGTGAAGAGTAAGCCTATCCAAGCCATGAGGAGGCAGATTTTCCAGGAAAATGCTGTGGGACACAGTATACACAGTATGATCTGCTCCATAACCTTCCCTGGCACCAAGGTCAGGCAGATAGGCCTGTAGTTCCCTGATCTTCCTTCCAGCTCTTCTTGTAGATGGGTATCACAATCATCCAAGATTTCCATTTATATCCTTAGTAGTTTGTGTAGGCTTGTCTAAATTAGCTGTCTCCTTCCCTGTTCAAGCAGCAATCGAACAAAGAACAAACAAATCAAAGAAATGTTTGTTATGTTGGATTTTTTTATCTAACAAATTCTAGACATTCCTGAATTTGAACATAATATTCTCTAGCTGAATTAAGTGGCATCATTTCACTGCATCTGAGTAAACCATCTATATGAAAGAAAAAAACCAACCTTCCACTTTTCAGTAACATCTGTTTTGGAAAATCTGTGGTTATTCAATCAGTCACTAAAACATTTGAGATTATGTCTCTGTCTGTAGATTTCCATAATCCTTCTGTAAAGGGCTGATTGAGAAATAAAATTAGAAATGTGAGGCCAGCAAGAATTGAAATTGAAATAATAGTAGTATGATGACTGTATATTCTATTAGTTATGTATTTTGGAAGACAGTTGCTTGTTCTCCAGCTGTTCTAATTCTGGACACAAAATGCTTGTAAACTCTAATTTGGTACTCAGCTGCATGTCCTAGATTTTATGTTAAAAATCACTGTTCAGTGTGAAAGGTGACATGTTTACTTGTTCAGAGACAAAAGGGAGTCTTCCTTTTTGAAGCTCCCTTCTCAAAGTCTAATCTGACTCCTACACTTTTTTTTTCTTAGGAGCCCTGAGAAAGCAATATTTTTTTATTTTTTTTTTGTCTTTCAGAACATAGGAATCTCTGTATTATTTTCTTAGATTGTACTTTTAATACTGGCTACATGTCTGTTGTTCAAAGGTCTAAGTAGCTGCAAATTTTGCAAGCCTTTTATGTCCTGAATTGAACGATTGCACGTACTCACCCCAGCAGCACATGAAGCTAACACAGCATACAAAGTTCTCATTACAGTGCATGAGGTCACAGATGAAAGTGTTATAGTGGCATCAGTACAGTTCAGTGTGTCTATTTTACCATTTTATGATGATGATGATGTTTGGCTTTTTTAATTGGCTGGATGATGCTGAGGGTTCCCTTTCAGTATGTGTATGTGCAGAACCAATCAGCTCCTTTGACTCCTATGTAAGGTATTCTGTATTTTAGGAAATCAGTTGGGTGGGTTTTTTTTAATATCCGTATATACAGAATGTTAAACTCATTAAAATAAAAACCATAAGATAACCTATCAAAGAGCTAAACTATGATTTATTGGCTGGTCTTAATGTCTAGAATTTCAGATGGTCTCATTCGTAAGTAAAAATAGTAATTTCTGTCATGAGAAGGCAGATGCCTTATGTGTAGTAAACATTTCTTATACGAGTTTTTGCAATCAGTTATTTTAAAAGTGTGATTATTTTGTTTGTTTGTTTTATTGTCAGAAAGGGTACCAAAGGACAATGTAAATGAAGTGAATCCTTTAAATTCTGTTCCTGATAAATTTAGAAATATCAGATACTCCACTGAATAACTTTTAACAGCTAGTTTTAGCAGGACTTTTCTAAGTTGGCAGTATTCCAATTCATTGACTCATGGGTTTAACAAGTGCTATGGATGATTTGTCTAATGGTCTAGCATAGTGCTCCAAAGCAGAGCAAATCACAATGCCTAAGACTTGGATGTGTGACCAATGTGTTTTGTTCACTGGGTCAGCAAGTAATTAGAGGGAAGATTTAAGTCCTGGCACACAACACAAGCTATTCTGGGGAAGAAAGATACCGCCACCACTATAAGCTCTGTCAACCTTTAAATATTTTCTGTTTGCCCCTTAATCTTACCAGCAGACAGTCTAACTGCACCACTTGCAGGAGTCATTTCTATTCACACTTAAAAAGTCAGAAAGATTTGAAGAGTTTGCACATAGTTTAGCTTGCATCATAATTCCTCCTTCATCTCCCC
>VWZY01000316.1:625534-670285 GCA_013399075.1 Chloroceryle aenea | reverse complement strand
TGGTCTTGCTTCATTTACCAACATTCAAAAGAAAAAAAAAAGGTGTCTGCATTTGTCTACACTTTTAGGAATACTTGGGAATATTTGGGTAGTTCAGATGAGGAAGGTGCCAGAAGGAAAACTGCTTTCAATTAAGTATATTTTTGAAAAGCACAATATAATTTATTTTCCTACCGGTAAAGGAAAAGAAAGAAAGATAAAAGAAAAGCTATATATATATAAACATAAGGAAAGCTGTCATCTGTACAGTTTTCTGTACAGACTGTTGATAACTTTTTTGAATGTTCTATTGGAGAGGGCTACCTGAGTGGCAAATGGAATGAGAAAGGTCTTTCAGTCATAAAAAATGACATTTACGCAGGAAGATTTAAATGGTTTTTAGGCTGTTAGACAAAGAAGTTAATTTTGAGTCCCAGCTATAGAACTTAAAAATAGCAGTAGATAAACACCTTAGTTGGCTTAATATTTTAGAACATGGATATGCTTTTTTAAAATAATTTGTAGGAGTGGCTCAATTGTGCTAACTTTATAATTCAACTAATATGTCTTCTAATACAACAGAAATAATCAACAAGTGGAGTTTTTTTTAAATTAAAATACATAGTGTTCTAAAAGAAGGGTCGTATTCTTACAGCTAGGCAAGAGGTGCATTAGAAGCCTGGTACTGATCCGAGATAAATTCTCCAGTATTTTGCCTTCAGGAATAAAGGAATTCATGGCATAATGACCTGTTTTTAATTTTACCTGAGTGTGGAGAGCTTGCACTTTATATTTTGACATGATTCTCACAGGGAAAGTTTGCCTCTGTTTCCAAGAAGAGAAAGAACACAGCATACAATGTTTAGTTCTTTCCTGCAAGATTCCTTTCTGATCATTTCTTTCTGGATGCTGTTTGCTCCAGCCAGGTTAATCAGGCATTCCAGGCATGGTTGCTGTGAGTTGATGAGACACTATTTAATCTATTCCCTTCACAGCAGCTGAGAACTGAATCTGCCCAATGGCCATCTCTTTTTCTTGCCGAACACTTGCTTAGACCTGCAGCTTCCTTTTCAGACTCAGTTCTCTTGATTTCTAGGGAAAAAAGCTACTTCAGATTGTCCTCCTTTTTCTCATAAGAACAAATGACATTAGAATGCCCAATATATGCATTTGGTATATATATTCTTGTTTATTCTTCAATCAGAAAAAAGTAATTTTTTAATGGAAGTTGTTCACTCAGTGAGATCTATCCGTCATTTTGTCCATTTTATTACTAGTACCATCCTTTCTGTTAATAAGTAGACACTTCCCACATGAATGGTTATGTGAAAAAGGTGAATGGTTAGAGAATAAGGTGTTTGTTATCTTCCACTTCTCGAGTGGTCTGCCTCTTGGCTATTGACAGTAATACTTCACAGAGTAATTTCTTATTGTAAAACTGGTACTGAGCAGGACTGACTTCTTGCAGAACTTCCTGCAAATATGTGAAGGTTTTCTCATGACCTTCTGTCCATTCTTTTACCTGTCCATCCTCTTTATGGCAGTTGGACAACCAGGTAGGCTTTTGGCATAACTAGCACTTACTCAGACCTGTGTCAGGCTTCAGTACATTTCCATGGTAGTTCCATAGGTTCTTCCTCTTTCTCCAGAGACTGATCTTGTAAAACCAGGCTACTTCACCTGTCTCACTGTCTCCTTATCACACAGCTCCTTATCATATACAGAGCACTTTTGCCTCAGGACTCTCCCAGCTCTACATTTCAGTCATTCAATAAAGAAAGTGGATCATTCCCTACCATGACTGTATTGCTTTACTCTTATCCAGTGATGTATGTGAGGCTGCCACTATTATCCAGTGATGTATGTGAGGCTGCAGTGGCAGAACAATTCTCACAGATAAATTGAGGAAGTGTGGTCTGGATGATCCGGTAGTGCAGTTGGATTGTGAACTGGTAGAAGGATAGAAGTCAGAGTCATGGTCAATCGGACAGAGTCTAGTTGGAGGCCTGTATCTAGTGGAGTCCTTCAAGGGTTGGTACTGGGACCAGTACTATTCAATATATTCATCAACAACATGGATGAGGGAACAGAGTGCACTGTCAGCAAGTCTGCTGTCAACACAAAACTGGGAGGAGTGGCTGACACACCAGAAGGCTGTGCTACCATTCAGAGAGACCTAGACAGTTCGGAGAATTGGGCATGGAGAAATTTAACAAAATATAACAAGGGCAAGTGTAGAGTCTTGCATTTGGGAAAGAACAACCCCAGGTATCAGTATAGGTTGGGGACTGATTTGTTGGAAAGCAGTACAGGGGAAAGGGACTTAGGAGTCCTGGCAGAGAGCAGGATGACCATGAGCCAGCAATATGCCTGATGAGGTCACATCTGGAATATTCTGTCCAGTTCTAGGCCCCTCAGTTCAAGAAGGACAGGGAACTGCTCGAAAGAGTTCAGCACAGACCCACAAAGATGATCAAGGGAGTGGAGCATCTCCCTTGGGAGGAAAGGCTGAGGGAGCTGGGTTTCTTTAGCTTGGAGGAGACTGAGGGGTGACCTCGTTAATGTTTATAATTATGTGAAGGGTGAGCATCATGAGGATGGAGCCAGGCTCTTCTCAGTGACATCCTATGATAGGACAAGGGACATTGGGTGCAAGCTGGTTCCATGGAAATGTAAGGAGAAACTTTTTCACAATGAGAGTGACAGCACACTGGAACAGGCTGCCCAGGGAGGTTGTGGAGTCTCCTTCTCTGGAGACATTCAAAACCCACCCAGACACGTTCCTGTGTGATCTAATCTAGGTGATCCTGCCCTGGCAGGGGGCTTGGACTCGATTTTTTGAGGTCCCTTTCAACCCCTAACATTCAGTGATTCTGTGAAATTCAGGTCTTTATTTTCTTGATGTCATAGATAGCTCTGCAAGCCTGTCTTCTCAAAGCTTTATTTCCTTTTGCACTTTTGAAAACTGAATCTTAACAAAGTTTGCTTCAAGATGTTTACTGCTTCTTCAAGATCATAATAGAACTTCTGAAAGGCTGTGCTAAAATAACTTGCTGTTGCAGTCTGAGGTTATGCTGGCATTGTTTCATGGATGGTGTGGATTTGAATTATGATAACATAATTTTGAATTCTCAACCTGCTTCAATTGTCATGTAAATTAGAAAGAATGTCAGAAATAATTAACTAGAGAAAATTCTTTTCCATTCAAGAACTCAGAAAATTTCCTTCAAAATATTTTCTTAGTCTTCACTCACTTGCATTTCATCTGGAGTTGGAAATCACCCATAAAAGAATGAGTGAAATGTGAAAATTAATTCCACAGTGCTCCTGAGGATGACTTTTATACTGAGGATTGTTAAGAAACTGAAATCTATTTGCTGTCTCTGTAGCAATCAGATAAATTCTGTTGAGTCTAGTTACCCTATTTTGAATACATTGAAATAAGATGTAGTCGCATACTCCTCTAAGTGTCTCAGTGTAACATTTAGCTCCTGCTAAATGTTCACAGAATATCCATTAGACTTGCAGCCGCAAGCTGACTCTGCAACTAAATTTTACTCATCGCTGCCTGAATTCTGGTAACTTCAAGACACTTAATTCCTATCTTATATAAAAGTACCAGCAGAATTGAGAAAACAGGCAAAGAAAGGTTCTGACACATATTTACATGTCAACTAATGATTAAGCATATGTCTTCCCTCCCCTTTCTCTTTTAGAGACAACTGATTTAAGAACTGCAGTGTACGGTGTTTTTCCACTAGACCTTAAGTTTTATTGTCTTGTAATAAATCCACTTTGTATGCTACTTAAATATTGAGTAAAAGACAGAAAGCAGAACAGACTGGGGCTGCACAGCATAGCAGCTAGGGCACCCACTTGGGAAGCAAAACACCATCATTTTGTTTCCTGCTCCGATGAATACTTAATATGAAATACTGAAATAGTCTTTGGTAAGTGGAATTGGTATCTGACCACATAAGAAGTAACTGATTACATGAAGTTGAAATTAAGGTAATCCTTCAATGAGCCCTGGGGGAAAAAGGTCCAACATCTGACACTATGTGTAGTTACAGAGTCACAGGATTATTGGAGTTGGAAGGAACCTCTAGAGATCTAGTTCATCTCCCCCTCCCAAAGCAGGTTTGCATAGAGCACATTAGACAGGATTGCATCCAGGCGGGTTCTGAATAGGTGCAGAGAAGGAAACTACAACCTCTCTGGGCAGCCTGTTCCAGTGCTTTATCATCCTCACACTAAAGAATGTTTTCCTCATATTTAGATGGAACATCCTGTGTGTGCAAACTGCTGTGCCCCCTGTGCCCACTCCATGCCCCTCACTGACTGCTCAGCGCACCTTAATGGCTTCTTTCTCAACAGGAGCGGGAGTAGTGATGGTACCATCTTGGCAAGTTCCCTTCAGCACATTAAGGCTTCATTCGGATCTGCCGCTGGTGAAGCAGCTCCTCCCGGGCTGCCTCAGCAGCCTCCCACAGGCTGCCCACCCTCGGCACAGCACAGCTGCCCTCCCAGCTTCCAAGAGCCCCCAAAACTGCTCCTCACCAACCCTTTTCACCACGATTCCCTTCCCTGTGCGGACTCACGTGCATGGGAGCTGGTCTGCTCGGCAAATTAGATGATTGTTAGGAAGTGCAGAAAGAAACCTCGCCACCAGTGCTGTTGAGAAATGCCTTTCTGGGGTTTTATTAGATATTTAAAATAATACCTATTTTTTGGAATGGAAATAAGTCCTACATCTTGCATTATATTACTCTTGATGGGACCATACCAAGAAATAATAAAAAAGTTTTAATTCATAACAGCTTGGTCAGTTCCAGAACTAAAAAAGAGACAGCATATCAAATAGCACCTAGCTGTCATCTTTTCTAAAATAAATATGACATTTTTAGTTTGCCATGAAGTGACAGGCACCAAACTAATTTATTTTGTGGGGAAATTGTTATACTGTACATTAATAGTTTGATGCATGAAGGACAGGACAGCAGGTGATATGTTACGGTGAAGTAGCCCAGGCTTTCTGAGAGTGCTGAATAGGTGATGACCCATGAAAATGTGTTTCTCAGTTCAGTCCAGGTCCTGATAATAAAGTTATTGGGAAGATGCAAGTGGTAGGCCATAGATGGATGGGGATGTCACAGAAGCCACCACAGAAATTGCTATTAGAAGGAAGCTTTTGTTGGTAGCTTCATCTGAAAGGTCAAATCCCAAATGGACATGGAAATTAATCTAGCGTGTCCTTCTTGCCTGTTGGTAGTAATTAGTCTGGTGGATCTTTTTTCCCTCTTTGCTGATCTGAGGCATTTACACTCTGTGGCATTTAAAAAAAAATCACATCCACTGCAACTTCTCATACGTTTGGAGCACTGGTAGGTGGTGTGTAGGTAAGGTTGAGCAGCTAATCACTCATGCAGTTCTGCCAATCAAATGCATCTGCTACTTTTTTCTTAGTGCAAATCACTGAATGCAATTTTGAACCTTTATAAATAATTTTGGAAATTGTTTTGTTAATAGCAGGGGTAGTTTGCCTTTAAACATTACACTGTTATTTGAATGTAATGTAATCATTAACTTCACTTTTTTTCTTCTTCACAAACAGCCATTGAAAGGTTTAAAGTGAAGGTACTCATCTGAAAGTGTTTCATGATAGCATATAAACATGTCTGAGAGTATTGCTTTTCATGACTTGTTTTTAGAATTCTGTATTCAGGTGGTTAGTAGTTATTTAGAATTTATCATTTATTGTTTAAAAGTTTTTGGTATGATTAGGTGATACAGAGGTAATAATCTATTCTTTCCTCCCAGTTGAATTTGATTATGAAATTAGCCTGTATTTAGTTACCATGGTGATAAAGACCTTTTTTTTTATTATAGCTTTGTTCTTTTACCCTTTTATTCTTTTAATGAAAAAATGTATGCTTCAAGCCTTCATATGAACAAAAATGTGATGTATAAAATATTCACAAAATCCATACTGTAGCAGTGTGGTTGAGAAGAAATATTTGCAGATGTATTTTCCTTCATATTTGTAAATAGCTTCCTTCTATGCTATCAATCTAGGCAATATATCTCTAAAAAAGTGCTAAAATATGTGATACAATAGAAGACATTAATGTGGTAATTTTCGCTCCCTCTTTCAAATGCCTTTTTATGAGCAAAAGAAATTCTGGTCTCTCCCAGCTGTTTAGGACACAAGTTGTTTGATATTGAGTAATAACTAAACTCCCCTTGGACATGTATTGATAAGATCACAATAATGGCAACTTTTCCAGAACAGAATATTCAGTGCAAATCTGTAATGACCATAGAATGTGTGTGGGAAAGAAACTTGAGGGGTTACCTTATCTATCCTCTGCTTCAAGTGTCAGTTTGATTATTTCTTAGGGGTTTTTGCTGGTGACCTTCAGTGGTCAGAACTCCACAGATTATTATGGATTGATGAGGAACATACATGTGAATGTGGTAACCTCCATATTATACTCTTTCTATACCCATGCACATTGTGTAAGATAATCTGATCTTTCTTCTGCACCAGATCCTGTTCCTATATAACCTAACTGCTGTAGCAGCTGTTCATGAGAAGAGGCTCTCCAAAAGAGGCATCATCAGTTTTGGGGCAGCAGTGGAAGGAGAGAGGAAGAAAGGGCCTCACTGGCAGACACAGGTGTAGGAATCTTATGTCAAACTAGAGAAAATTCAGTTATGTCTTTACTCTGTGGATTGTTTATAAGACACACAGATGACAAGATTAAGACAAATTCAAATTACATTTTGAGTTTTAAGCACATTTAAAATCTGAAGACATATATAGTGCTATTAATGATGAAGAAATTAATGAAAGTTTTATAGAATGATTCAAAAGCAAGATGTGCAGGATGTAGGAGGGGAGTTGTGTGGGCAGAAGTAGGAAATGACTGACAATGTAAAACTGCAGAAGTAAAAAAATAATAATTTATTGTGATTAAGTGATCTGGCTCTGAATGCTGAGACTTGGGCTTTGGTATAGAAAAAAAAAAAGTTTCAGGCAAAAATGTGAGCCAATCTATTTTTTTTAGAGGAAAGACCAGCACAAAGGTCCAATAAAGAGATGCTTAAGTCCCTTTTTTGCTGCAGGCTTTTTTTTTATCTAAGAAAGTTTAATGAAAGCAGCTAGCAATTTCTTCCTAAAGGTGGTATTTAAAAAAAAATATGATATATGTATTTATTCATTTTTAGGATAGACCTTAGGAACCCTACAGATGACATACAATTTGTTCTGACTTTTGAACATTTCATTTAATTTCTAAAATATTTTACCTGTCTTTGTGTTTTTGTGAAATATTGAAATTGTGTTTATAGTTTATTTCTTTAAAACTACGCAATTACTAAACTTCTCATCTATATCTACAAGCCCACAACTTTATAAGTTATATTTTCCCCAAAGTAGTATAAATGTGAGACTTTTAAAAATTCTGTTTACTTAATTGCCTAAAATAAGCTACATTTCCAGTGTAGTGCCAAATGAACAAAGGTAAGTTGTCCTGTGAATATCTTTATTTTAACCTATCAGCTGAACAGGGAAATGATGGCTGTTCTTATTTACCGTGCTTTGAGATACATTGTGAAGAAGTTTCAGACTGTGTGAACTGAAAAAAAATTGAAGATGTGCTCCAGCCACTAGTGAGTGTTCAGTCTCTTGAACCAGATCAGAGGTAGTCTGAATTAAAACCTTCAAAATGCAAATACCATGGACATGTATCATGTTCTCAGTGCCAAATATTTCACTCTACAAACCTCTCTTGTGCAGCACTACTTTTCAATTTAGATGTAGTCCGCTAGATCTCCTTTTCTGTCTGATATGTTTACTTGTTTAAGGAGGAATGAACAAAGTAATCTTGAATCCTTTCTGCAAATCATTTTTAGTTCAATGTAACCTTTTTTTTTCTGGTGCCCTATTACCAGTAAATCATAACCTGCACACTCCTGGCTGCCTGAATACTGTGCTAAAAATTTAACAGCAGAACCTTATCATGCACTTCACAGATTTAACCTCATCAACCACTTAAAACAGGAGTCGACACTATAGATTCTTCCTGTTATTCACTGACATTCTTTTGTTTCCTCTTGACTATTGGCCAAGTGGCAAAATGGTGCTGTGATAAATTGGTCCCTTAATTGATTTATTAGGAGTCTATTCAGATGGTTGAAGTGGGCTTTATTAGCACAACTTTAATGAATGAGTCCTTTAGCAGAAAGAAAAAAATGTAAACATTTCATTGCCAAGAATGTTTCCACCTTGGAAGCACAGGGAAAGAATTCTTCAAAAATTTGCCTGCTTTCTGATAGCTTTTTTCAATGATTTTTCATGAACTCTGTCACACAATGGGTGAAGCTGTTTAATTTATTTCTAGTTCCTAATACAAGTAATGTATATAGCAATATTCTCACTAGCAATCCATAGCACCCTGCTGTAAATAATCGATTCTTGCTCCACTTAATACGTGTCTTGAGGCTGGGACCCAGCAAGAGATTGTAATTATTTGGGACCTCTCTCCCCCCACCAGCTTCTCCTAGTGTGAGAGCAGCAAGCTCTTCTCCTTTCTATGTGTTTTCTTACGGTGCCAAGAACTCCCTATTTTACTTAAAGAAAAAAAAAAAGAAAAGTTGATGTACCTGTGGAAGAACAAGAAAGACATGTAGCTGCTGCAGCCTGCTTCAAATGGAAACTCTAAAAAGGGGACAAGAGGCAGCATGAGCCTTTATCAAGAACAGCTTGGGCCACATGATCCCAGTAAACAGTCTGGAGTGCAGGACAGGGCTGAGAGATGCTATTATGGGACTCTGCAGTTTATGCTCTCTGTGTAAATATGTTGTTGGCAGGCAATGTACTTAAGAAGTCTTAAGAAAATATTTCTTTCCCTCCATGGAAGAATTTTTGCTAATAGAATTATATGATGTATGTTAAATGTCTCCTAATAAGGTCTTTTGTGTTTTACAGCAGGTGAACAATGGAAAGAAGGGGCATAATTNAATGGCTAATTCTCTCTCCCTTATTCTCTTCCCCTTTTGGGAGGGAGGGGGGTTAACAGAGAGCATCTGTTATAGGTCTAACGGGCTGCCCTGACCCTAAACCGTGACACTTTCACTTCAAGTCTTTTGCCAATTGAAGATCCTGGATCAATACTGCAAGGTCCTTTCCATGTCCCCAGCCACGAAGGAGAAAAATGATCCTTAGATAGGATATCTCAATTTTTCCACTCTGTCTGAATAGCCCATCCTTTGCTGGTATAGGGAAACTTTTATCCTGAGCCTTTGTCCTAGCTCTTGTATATATCCAATAGTGGCTGATTATGTTTTAGAGAGTAGCAGAGGATGTAAAAGATCTTTTTCAATTATAATGACACCTTTCTCTTTCAGTTTGTTTCCTAAATCCTCAAACCACCAAGCAAGACAGGACTTTTGTACTCAGAGGACAGAAGTTATTTTTGTCTTAAGTCGTAAGTAGAAGTGAAAACAGCTTGGCTTACCCTGTTAACATAAGCCTTGGGTTGCTGTCAGCAGAGCAAGGCTGAAGTTAGCTGTACAGCACTGCGAGAACCCTTATGAGATCTGTAAGAACTTCTTCCAGTCATTCACATTCAGACCTTGTGCAAACCTGCTTCTGAGCTCCCTTGTACTGGGATGGCTGTGTGTGAACGTATTTGCAAAGATTTATGTATGCTGCCTTTAGCTTTTAGCCTGAGATGCATGCCCTTTCACTCTTCAAGCAAGAATGTGCAAAGGTGGCTAACAGCTGATGGATTTACCCTCAGAGTTACAGGGGTCAGGGTAATAAACTGCTGCCTGTTGTAGGGTCAAGGCCTTGTGCCTCACTTGCATCATAATTAAGGGCTTGTGTAACTGTTATGGAAGATCACTCTAGAAAGTTTTGTCACAAATTCTCTCCCAGCTTGACCCAGGATTTTTAATTCCACTTCCCCTATTTTGAGGTTGTGTCTTCCCGAAGGGACATACAGATGACCCTACATGGTTAAACCCAAGACCCAGCACAGCAGTGGTTTGCACCGAGGGTGTCTGGAAACCCGCAGAAAGCAGAATAGAACTCAGTTTAATACCTTCATGACCGTGACAGAAGTGATAACAAAGTTTTCTCATAAGGTTTGTAGATGGCACCAAACCTGGGTGACACCAGTTGATATGCTCAAGGGCATGGCTGCCATTCAGAGGGATTTAGGCTGGAGTAATGGGCAGCAGTGACTTAATGAAATTCAGCAAAGACAAATGAAAAGTCCTGCACCTGAGAAGGAAGCTCCCCTTGCTGTGACACAGACTGAGGTTGCCTGTCTGGGGAGCAGCTGTGCAGGAGTGCCTTGGGGTGCTGAGCATAGGCCAGCAGTGGCCCTGGCAACAGTGAGGGCCAACAGCATCTGGGGCTGTATAAGTAGGAGCACAGCCAAGAGGTAGAGTGATAAATTTTCTTCCTCTACTCAGTGCTTGTTTATATCACATCTGAAATACTGTGGGCAGTTTTGAGCACCCCAGTACAAAAAAGATGTCAATAAACTGGAGCAGGTTCACTGGAGATTGCATTGTCTTGAACTTCTATCAACTGAGTCCTAAGATGCACAGAGGTGACTGGTTCGATTGCTGAAAGATCTGGCAGCAGCTACCCCTACCCTTCCAATGGTCTTCACTCTTCCAATTTACACTTCCCACCGCACTATCTCGCTTCTGAATTTTGAAAGCTGCTTCCCACCTCCAAATCAAAGTGGGATCTCTGGGACGATGTTTTCAACAAGGCACGATTTAAAGGAAGTGCTGTCATTTCCCAATTTGCCTACATATCGCAGTCTGACTGCCATCATAATTCAGAAGCTGATATGAAAGGATAAGCTGGAAAGAATATTTTAGGGTTGAATACTGCTAAGCTTTGTGGGGAATAAAATTCCCAAACTGTTCCTTCAAGGCCTTAAAAGCTGTGAGTCAGGACCCAGGAAATCATGACATGAGTTTGGTAATAGGAGTTACTTATGATGATACATTTAGATATGTTATAACACATTCAGATGTATGCCTTCTGACAATACTCTTTTGACCCTTCTAGCTTTGTGGCCCATTTTCAAGCTTTTCCCTGCTACCAGAAGGGTTAGGAATATAAAGTGTTGGCTTTTTTTTTTCCTGACTTTTTTTTTCTGGTTTTGCTTTTTAAACTTCATTTAACTTGGTAGTAATATGTTGGTGTGTTTGTACAATGTAAAATCTAATGTTTTTAACATAAAGTCCCATGATTAAAATCTATGATCTGGCAACACCAAAACTTGGATGCAATTATTGTACTTTAGTCTTATTTTAGATGTAATTTATATGGTTGTACAATTATAATTCTTGTGTTTATAATCATAGTTCCTCTTAACTGACTGCTTAGCAAGTGATTATCACAGTAATTCCTGGGGTTTAATATCTGTAATAAAATAATGTTAGTTTTTTCTGGGTAGTTCATTTGGTCCAGTAAGTGTGGCAAAATTTATCTCCATAGCAGAGAAATGCAGATATTAGTGGAGAATTTGTACCTAAGTAGCAGGCTGCAGTGAGAATTTAAAATTATCAATTTTCAGGGTGTATTATTATTTCAAGATTTATGCTTAAAGCTGTACATTGTGTTTATATATGATGCCAGGCTTCAGGGAAATATTCCTGACAGTGTTTTCCTTGTGCCCTGCACTGACTGATTGAAATTTACAGCCAACCTCCCTGACAATAATTCTGTCAGAGGATTGGTCCTTCAGGCAAATTGCCAGCTCAGAAATGAAAATCTGCAAATGGAAGAATGCAGAAATCCTTTTGCATTAGAACTGTAGAGATGTAAATTTTCCCTGACAAAGTGGGGATTGTGGCTTCTTTTGCATCTTTCTCCTTCATCATTTTCCTTCCAGCTGAGGAAGGGGAAATGATATTTTTCTTCTCCCAGCATGTCCAATTGTACTAAAATGCTGTTGTACTAAATGCCAAGGACTCATTACCGTTCTTGAAAATTTGTCTCTCTAATGGACATTTGTGGCCTCTGAGAAAGTTCAGTTGGTTCCCAATTCCAGATATCAAAATGACTTTAAAATATCAAAATAGAAGAGTTTTGTTATGAATTAATCCAAGGGAAATATTATTTTCATTACAAGGGTTTTACTGGTAGATCATGCCCCTTAAGAGCTTTATGGCCATCAAGTACAATGTGCTGTAAAGTGTCAGCGATACAACAGGATACACTTTTTTATTAATAAATTGATACATGGAAACATTTCACAGACTTTATGTTGCTGAAGGTACTGATTTTGAGCTGGGAAATACATTAATCTCTGTAACCATGTTCTGCCCCGTGATTCATTTTTTCATGTAATTAACAATTTACTTCTCTACCCATGCTCTCTGTTGGCTGTTGCTGTGCCCTGTGGAGTAACTACTGTGATTCAAGAGATCAGGCAGATGAACCCAAAATTTAATGAATAATTAACATGCAAATTTCACAGGTAAAGTGCCTTGGAAGCCCCAGGGAGGAAAAGCATCATGCAGAAGTGCTACTCTGACAGTAAGGGTGAATTTATGTTGAGCACAGACATGATGTCAGTTCAGTCTCTGCTTCTACTGAAGCCTTCCCAGGTAGTTACAGGCAATTAATTTAAGCGCAGATTTTTGTGTCTGGTCTCAGTAGCAGACCTTTGCCCTCATGAAGATGTGCTTCACAGAAACAATCAAGAGGCTGAAATAAGATCCCTCAAGGCCAAAAAGCTGACAGAAAGCTCTCTCAGTCAAGAAGCAGCAGATGAGGCACTCAGAATATTTTTATGACCACAAGAGAACACATTATATATACATACATGTACATACATGGAGCTAAGAATTTATTGTTAAGCCAGTGAATAGTAACAGTCTAATACAGCCCTGGAATTCTGTGTTTTGGGAAAAAAAAAATTCCAAAACCTGTACNACCATGAAAAAGTTTCTCCATAACCGATACTGATCCCCTGTACTTACATACTGACGTCTATCCTAGCTTTTTAAGACAGTACCATGACTGGTATCCTAGCTTTGTGAGACTGTCCCAATGTGACGTCTACTTTTGTCCCTTGTTACCGATAGCTATTCCATAACTATTTCTCTCATGGTTTTGAACATTTATCATTGAAGAAAGACAAAACAAATTAACTAGGCAACTAGAAACCCTGATGTTGTTTCAGCAGTGTGCCTTACTTTAGGAATGAGTTATCTTTGTGACCCTTTGCTGGACTCTCTCCCCTATGTCTGTATCTCTCTTGTACTGGGCAACACAGAACTGGGCACAGTATTTCAGGTGTACCAGTACTGAGTTGAGGGGAGGGATCACCTTCACTGACCTGCTGGTAGCAATACTCCTAATGCAGCTCAGAATACTATTAACCTTATTCTCAAGGGTGCATAGCTGATTTGCATTCAACATATGCCCCAGGTCTTTTTCTACAAAGCTTCTTTCCCGACGGCAGTTCCTCAGCGTACACTAGTAACTGGGGTTACTCCTCCACAGCTGCAGGACCTTGTTATCTTCATGAGGTTCCTTCAGCCCATTTCTGCAGCCTTTCAAGGTCCCTCTGAATGGCAGCATAAACCTTGGTGGGTTTTATTTTGTTTGGTTTGGTTGA
Source organism: Chloroceryle aenea (assembly GCA_013399075.1). Classification (NCBI taxonomy): domain Eukaryota; kingdom Metazoa; phylum Chordata; class Aves; order Coraciiformes; family Cerylidae; genus Chloroceryle; species Chloroceryle aenea. Next base: position 656,645 of record VWZY01000316.1, on the reverse strand, counting down.
TTGGTTGTTTTGGTTTGGGTTTTTTGTGTGGTTTTTGTTTGTTTGGTAGGTTTTGTTTGTTTGTTATGGAAAGGAAGAGGATGAAATCTGTTAAGATCTTTCAAGGTGGGCAGGTTCCACTGAAGGGAGAACCCTCCACCAGCCACAGATGGAATAGACCCCATTTGCAGTTCAGTTATATAAGGTTTGGAACATTTTAGAGAAGAAATTATTTTGCTTTTGGACTAAAAAATGGTGTTTGTGCTGGCTACAAAAAGCAGCAAATGTTCACAAGGCAAAGGGTCTTTTGGATGTATATCACAAGCTGTCCAATTGAATAAGGGAGCTTAAATAAGAAACTCAACTCTTAACTTCACAGAAATGCAGCTGGGAAAAATGTAGACCAAAGAAAAACAGCTGATGTAAATGAGTTGCATATTAGGTACACTGACATGGAAGTCACCTTGTAGAATAAAATGTCAGCCTTAGTTAAAGACAAATAAAGTATATTTGTTTGTATATTTAGGTATTTTGTTAGAATTGTTTGCATATAGAAAATTGCAAGGTGAATATTGACATGGCAACAAGTTAATGTGTTGACACGAACTTGGTGAAGACAATTTCCGTGATTAATATATTTCTTCAATTATTTTAATCAGAATCAATGCATTAAATAATAATTAAAGAGATGTTTAGAAAGTTAAAACATTTTGTAGACAACTTAAGATGAAAAGCTATGCAAAATAAGGTGTTTTTAAGGAGTTTTTCCATCACTATTGATCCTGGACCTTGCAAATTCTTTCTGCTAAGACATGCCAAAGTAATCTAGGAAGCCAGTTCTAACCTCTGAGCAGTAAATGAGCTGCTTGATTCCTGCAGTGTTTGCAATAACTTTATTCTGCCTGGTCAATGACAAATCCATCTGGTGTAACAGATGTTGTGTGAGTCCTATCTAATCTCATTCAAGTTGGAGGACAGTAGAGAAAGGGGCTTCTCTCTCTTGCAAGAGTCTCCTATTCTTTAGGAGTTTCCTAAGTCTTTTAAGTAAATCTGCATAGCTAAGGCAGCTACAGGGTGGTGACCAATTCTGAGGTACTGAACTGGTACACATAGCTTGATCTGAGACCCTTGTTTAGAAAACTGATCTGCCTTAGGGGGTGGAATGCTTGTAGGATGGACAAAGAATGTGTAGGAAATAACACTACTTACAGAGGTAAATTAGGGTCCTAAAAAGTCTCAGTTTTAGAGGTAATCTTTAGATAGTTCAACTGAGCTCTTTGTTGATGACCATAACGTATTTGCAAAGAATAAGTATTTCAGCTTCAGTGTACATAGACTGGAGTTTCACATACTGAGTTAGATATATGGAGAAGCATCATAACAATCTACAGTGGTGAAAGTAGTATAATAGATCTATACATTATGTTTTTTTCTAGGCTCATAAGCCAAATTCAGAGATGATCTATTGAAGTTTGAGTAGGAGAATTTACATGTTCATAACTTTTTCTGTATAATGTACATATCTTAGGCTATGAATATTACAGCCTTGTTTTACAGTATCTTTGAAATTGTATTGCTATTCTTACAATAGCATTTTTTAATTTACTTGTTCAGAGTCTAGCAGAATGGTGAGAGACACTGAAAGTAGAATGGTATTAATTTAAAAGAAACGATTCAACCTCAAGTTTCTTGTGTTCATATAAAATAAATAACAGAAGAGAGAACTTTGTTCTTACAAATAGTGGGCCAAAATAAAAAAGTAATGTGTAAAGGTTGCAGTGTATATGAATCAGATGCTGAGGGAACAGGAAGGAAATAGCAGCTCAGTCTCCCTTGCACCCATTTGCATTCATCTCTGATGTAAGACCAGTGGAGATGGATTTTAATGAACCATGCATTCCAGTCTTAAAATGCTAATGTAAACTCATCCAGCTTTGATTAGCGGAGGCAGCAAGGTATTAATTTTTAAAAGGGACATTCTGTTCAGGGAAGCTTTCTGCCAAAGTATATCTCAAAGTCCTACTTAAGATGGAAATCTAAACAAGTTGCCAAAGGAAGAAATGAAATAGAATTTCGGCTAAATTTTACTAGGAGAGTGTTTATAATAAAGATTGTCTGTAATATTACATTACAGTAAAGTCCTACTCTAAAAATTACTAATAAAATACTAAAACATTTATTAGACTCAGTTATGCATAACTGACACTGTTTTGTGGAGGTCTTCATTTAGCCATAGCTTTTAGATGAGTAAGAATGGATAGATGCATTAACTCCCTTGTCTACTTCCCAAGCCTTTATTTCACCATTAGGTTTGATAAACTGAAGCATTCTGTGCTTATTCTAAAAGCCTCCTCTCAAAGCATGGATTCAGAGTTTGATGCGGTCACTTCTCAGACTGCACAAGGGCTTGAGACAGCAATGGCAGTGCCCATATATACACATTGGCTGTCCCTGTTTTGTCTTGTCCAATAGTGGATTGTTACTGTCTCTTTGCTCTGAGTCATTGTAGAGTTTAGGAGAAGTATGGCTGTTTAAGACAAATTTTAAATTTAATGGCTGCCACAACAGGTTTTAACCTAAAGCAAATATGTCATTGACAACACAGAGGTTCATATTTAGGAAGGAATTCAGTGGCTTGGGAGAAGATGAATAATACATTTTTCCCCATTAGACAATTACATCTTCCAGTTGGAGGCACAAGTCTGCTTTTGTTTTAATTAGGATAAATAGTTTTCTTGGTGTTTCTTTTACAAAGATTACTATGCCCAATTCCTTAATGGTTTATATTTTGTAGCCATCTGTCAGTGGCCTGGTAAGGCGTAATTAACTGTCTCAGACATTAATAGGTTGCTCTGAAGCATCTTTTTCCTAAGACATACCAGTCATTATATTTTAACCTACACTGAATTATGCTTTAATTACCTGATCATCTGTGTAGATTATGGTTCAGTGTTAAAAAAAAAGGGGGAGATTCACAATGTTTGTTAGAAGCAAGTGCCCTTTTCTGATCTTCATCTGCTGTGTATGTTTGCTCCAAATTAAGCTGAGGTTGATAATTGGAGAAATGAAAGAGGTTGCGTGAACTGAAAATCAGTTTGGTGTACAGGAACACATGGCACAGACAATGCTTTCTTATGAGAAATTTTTGTGTTTTGCCTTTTTATGTACCTGCAATTATTTACAGTAATTATAACTAAAGTACCTCTCCCTTACACGCACACAAGGCTGGCAATTATGTGACCTCCAAAACCAGAAACTTGTAAGAAACAAATTAGAATTGCAATGCTAATAAATAAAAAAGCAAGCCCTGCTATGGGAGCTTCTGCATCCAGTCCTGTATTTGTAACCAAAGCAGTATTCTCACTCCACTGTGCAGACGCACAGTTTGAGTTTAGAGTGAAGGACTTGTGTCTTCCAGTTATGTGCTATCCAATTATACCATCAGAGAAGTTGTTTAAAATCCTCTGCTTTGATTTGGTTAAATTTAAGCCAGATCCTTAGCTGGATAAATTTCCTTTTCTCTGAATCCAGCAGAGCTATGTTCATGCACCAGCTGAAGATCTCAATAAATTATGAGCAATTAAAGCAGCTGATTGCCTAGTATGGAGGGTAACAACCCCTCTGTGGTATGGGTTGGAGAGCTCTGTTGGTTGGGAGCCTTTTTCCCTCACTGATGGATGGCAGACTTCCCTGTTCCCTCATCCCACAGTTCCCATTAGTTGCTCAGGAAGGCATGCCACCTAGAAAATTTTGTCTGTATCACTGACTGATGAGTCAAGTATTTTAATGCAAGATCCTAGCAAAATTCCTACCATGTCATTTTGAAGTGTGCACAGAAATGTGCTCTACCTAGAAATAAAAAAAAGAATCTGTGGAAGGATATTTTTTACTACTTTATTTATGAAACTAAGGTAATAAAAATAAATCTTTGCACAATTCTTCACAGAAGAAATCAAGTGAAATGTTATATATCTATGCATCAAGAAGTGTTAGCCTGAACTGGATCTGAAGGTAAGAAAGATTCCTGAAAGATGCAGATGTCATATATGATATCATATCCATGTAATTTTGAGTCAAACTATTTTTGAGGCATTGATAGCTGGCTATATGAGTGAATTTGAATATTAAAAACATACATTTACATGTCTCCCTGGATTATATGTCTCTGTATTTTGTAAGGATATTGAACCCTGCAGGTACACTTGTGACAGTGTGCACTTTAGGTGAGTGACCTGTTACTAAGTGCTAGGTTTAAAGAAGCTAGACCATAAGGAGACCTATAATAAATGTACCACAGAAATATAGGAGATTGAGTAATGTACTGAAGAACAAACAGCAAAACAATGGTCTATTCAGTCTGTAGCCCTTTGGTGTTACATCTTTTATTTGTTTGTACAATGTCTCATACTTTGCATATGTTGTCAATATCATTAACATATAATTAGTATAAAGTAGAATTAATGATATTCAATAATGGTCCTAAAAGACTGTTTGCCTAGGACAAGTAACTAAAATGAGAGGACAAATTTCAGATGAGTTGCTTGGCAAGATAAAATAAAATAATTATAAAGGATGAAAACATAATTTTTGTGAACCTGATTTTCACATAGTTCTATCACGTCCTACAAAAATAAACAACAAAAAATTCCAAACTTCCCTTTTAAATTCTTCACCAAGTATTGATGATTTACTTCAGCAATAACTTTGTAAGACTGAGCTCCCTGAATGCTTCTGAAAACAGTATGCTGGAGATAATAAATGAATGACTCAATGCTTTGGCACACTCCTGAAAATGCAAACAGTTGGAATCACAGCTAACAGCAACAGATGGGGAGTTCTCCAGCTTTGAATTTTCAGTAGGAGACCACAGTAATATTGTAAATATGCCAAAGAAAACACCAAGTAAGAAGAAATAATTATTAGGCTTGTGGTCTCCTAGACTCTTCAGTACCCATAGTTTGCTGATCGATACCTTCCTTCATGTTCAGCTGATCCATAGGCCTTCACAGTCTTTCCCATTAAAAGCAGTGGCAAAACTCACCCCAGAATGAGTAAAACTTCTCAGTTTCCCACATCACTTTTAAAATTGCAGCTTTATGTCATCTTGATTGGAAACTGGCTGAAGGCTGGCTGACAGAGTCCCCTGGGAGGCTGTCCTGAAGGTCAAAGGAGTCCAGGAAGGATGGGCATTTTTCAGGAGGAAAACCTTTAAGGTGCAGGAGCAGGCCATCCCAGTGTGCCATAAGATAAACTGGTAGAGAAGACTGGCCTGTCTGAACAGAGAGCTTCTGCTGGAACTCAGAAAGAAAAAGGAAAGTCTGTGGTCTATGGAAGAAGGGGCAGACGACTCAGTAAGGCTACAAAGATTTTCTGAGGCTATGCAGGAAGATAATTAGGAAGGCCAAAGCCCAACTAGATCTTAATCTGGCTACCACCATAAAAGGCAATAAAAAGGTTTCTATAGATACATTAACAGCAAAAGAAGGACTATGGAAGAAGGACTATGGAGAATCTCCATATTCTATTGGATGTGGGGGGAAACATAGTGACCAAGCATGAGAAAAAGGCTGAGGTACTGAATATGCGTTCTTTGTCTCAGTCTTCAATAGTAAGACCAGTTGTTCTCTTAGCCCAGCCCCCTGACCTGGATGGGGAGANTCGATACCTTCCTTCATGTTCAGCTGATCCATAGGCCTTCACAGTCTTTCCCATTAAAAGCAGTGGCAAAACTCACCCCAGAATGAGTAAAACTTCTCAGTTTCCCACATCACTTTTAAAATTGCAGCTTTATGTCATCTTGATTGGAAACTGGCTGAAGGCTGGCTGACAGAGTCCCCTGGGAGGCTGTCCTGAAGGTCAAAGGAGTCCGGGAATGATGGTCATTTTTCAGGAGGAAAACCTTTAAGGTGCAGGAGCAGGCCATCCCAGTGTGCCATAAGATAAACTGGTAGAGAAGACTGGCCTGTCTGAACAGAGAGCTTCTGCTGGAACTCAGAAAGAAAAAGGAAAGTCTGTGGTCTATGGAAGAAGGGGCAGACGACTCAGTAAGGCTACAAAGATTTTCTGAGGCTATGCAGGAAGATAATTAGGAAGGCCAAAGCCCAACTAGATCTTAATCTGGCTACCACCATAAAAGGCAATAAAAAGGTTTCTATAGATACATTAACAGCAAAAGAAGGACTATGGAAGAAGGACTATGGAGAATCTCCATATTCTATTGGATGTGGGGGGAAACATAGTGACCAAGCATGAGAAAAAGGCTGAGGTACTGAATATGTGTTCTTTGTCTCAGTCTTCAATAGTAAGACCAGTTGTTCTCTTAGTGCCCAGCCCCCTGACCTGGATGGGGAGAATAATAAAGCCCCCATAATCCAAGAAGAAATGGTCAGTGACCACTTACAAAGAAGTCTGTGGGGCTGGATGGGATCCACCGAGAGGTATGGAGGCAGCTGGTGAAAGTACTCACAAAGCCACTTTCCAACATTTANGAAATGGTCAGTGACCTACTACACCATGCAAATATACACAGGTTTATGAAGCTGGATGGAATCCACTCTAGGGTACTGAGGGATCTGGCAGAAGTGCTCACCAAGCCACTTTCCATCGTTTATCCTGGCTAACCTGGAAGGTCCCAGATGAATGGAGGTTAGCAAATGTGATGCCCATCTACAAGATGGAATGTAAGGAAAATGCAGGGAACTACAGGCTTGTCACTCTGACCTCCATGTCTGGGAAGGTTATGGAGCAGATCATCTTGAGTGCTGTCATGAGGCACACAACAGGACAACCAGGTGATCAGACCCAGTCATCATTGGATTATGAAAGGCAGGTTGTGCTTGTCTAACCTGATCTCTTTCTATGACAAGGTGACTCACTTAGTGGATGAGGGAAAGGCTGTGGATATTGCCTACCTGGACCCTAGTAAAGCCTTTGACAGCATTTCCCACAGCATTCTCCTGGAGAAGCTGGCTGGTCATGACTTGGATGGGTGTGCTCTTTGCTGGGTAAAAAGCAGAGGGATCACGAAGGTCAAGCTCTCTTACACACCAGCACACCAGTTTCACTTATATTTTGCCCACTTCCTGTAAAGCTGTGGTCCAATAGAAATGGAATATTCAGCACACAAGAGAGGGTAACAATGTGGAAAGGATTGCAGTGATTTTACTGGCCTACTGACACTTAGCTGTTTATAACAATGTTAAACTGTTAAATATTTGGTTGAGGGGTGACCAAGACATGTTTGACAGCTAGCCAGTTAGGGGCGACACTGTGCTGATGCTAATGAGCTGGAGAAGGCATCAGTCAGAGAGAAAAGGCTGAGATGAGATTTCTGACACTTTTTGGTCAAGACTTGTGACTTGATGTTGTATCTGGCTGTGACACTGAATCCTTATTTCTTAGATAATAATTTTGCTGCATGCTGGGAAGGATTTATGGATAGTGTAGTAAGTGCTTTCTGTGTAAACCTCGCCCCATGACCTACCATTTCAAGGCTTCATTAGCCCTGGAGGTGTAACTACAAATACAAGTAATTCAAAACACAAGGAATGATGACAGGTGCAGCCCATACATGAAGCAGAACCTCGCAATGATGCTTATTACAAAGCTACACAAACTGGTGGTTTACAGATGATTGCGAGACATCCATTTTCACTAACAGAAATGGCATATGAGTAGTCAGCTGGAGGTAAAGAAGACAGGTTTCAGAAATCTGTATGAACTGCTCTAAAATCTACCTAACACTCTATAGTGTGTACCCTGTGGGCATCTAATGTGCCTGGTCAAAAAGCCTGGGGAAGAGGCTAGCACTCGCTGAGTGCAACTTTGCTGGGCAGTGAATTTCGGATCTCATGTTCCCCTTGTCATGAACAGAGGGAGAACAATAGGCTATGTCTGCCTGCCTGATAGCTCAGTCTCTCACTTTACAGACATGCACAAAGAGGTGCAATATTTTTTTCCTTGATAAGCATATGATAAATAGTCATGACAGCCGTCAAAGGAAGGAAGATATTTTTATCTTTTGCTCAGGCGCACAGCCTAGGCAGTCTCATACAATATAACAGAGGAAGTCTCCAGCAGAACAGGAAAATGACTTTTGATACCCTGAGTATCAATGCTCAATGCTGTGACAACAACATGCTTTTCCTTCAGGGAAAGTTTCCCCTTTTTCCATAAGATTACTTTCTTGTCCTGTAAAAGTAAGGCGATGTTAGTTCCTTGCTTTTTAATATTGTTATTGTGCTACTGCTGGTCAGGCAAAGAATACATAATAAACGAAAACACCTCCACATGTCAGTAATGCACTCATTTATTAATGTTACTGAAGCTAATCACTTTAAATCTGAGGTGGTGCATTTTTCTAGTTTTTAAGTGGGTAAGAAGAATTATTAATTTTATCATGGGAAGAAAGATAAGTACAGGATAAAAATTACCTGAAATCTATATATTCCACAAGGAATCAGAAAAAATAAGCAAGAACCTTGCCAGTCTGATAATGAGGGTGTGGGAGGTGGAAAATATCAATGCAAAGTTCAAAAAAACTGATCTAAGCAATGACCTAATGAGCTCCTATTTCATAGCATTAGATTTTTCTCTTTTAAAGGGACATAGTCAAATAAATAGACTCAATCTGGTTTTAAGGTGATTCTAATCTTGTGGAAATGTCTCTGGTTATATGGCAGCTCATGGCTTATGTACTTTTTGCTGGGTTAAAAACTGGATGGCCTAGACCAGAGTTGTGAATCGAGCTAAATCCAGTTGGTAATTGCTTACTAGTGGTGTTCCCCAGGGCTCAGTTTCAGGCCCAGTCTTGTTTAATATCCTTATTGATGATCTGCATGAGGGGATTGAGTGCAACCTCAGAAAGTTAACAGATGACACCAAATGCAGCAGGAGTGTTAATCTGCTCAAGGGTAGGAAGGGTCTGCAGAGTTTCTGGACAGGATGGATTGATGGGCCAAAGTCAATGGGATGAGGTTTAACAAGGCCAAGTACCAGGTCCTGCACTTGGGTCACAATAACCCCAGGCAACACTACAGGCTTGGTGAATGGCTGGAAGTCTGTCTGGTGGAATAGGACCTGGGGGTCCTGGTGAACAGACAGTTGAACAGGAGCCAGCAGTGTGCCCATGTGGCCAAGAAGACCAACAGCATCTTGGCCTGTTTCAGAAATTGTGTGGCCAGCAGGAGTAGAGAAGTGATTATGCCCTTGTACTTGGCACTGGTGAGGCTGCAGCCTCAAAATATTGCTGATTATACTTTGATTTTGCCATATTTAGGACTTACTACTGTGACACCTGCCAAATGTCTTGAGCTGAAGCTCCATTTCTTCTCCTAAATCCCCCCTCTCTTGCCCTCTCTTTTCCATGTAGCTTTACTTTTTCCTCTTTTTTTTAACCAGTGCTTCTAAGATTCCTATTCTCTAGCAAAGGGAGGGAAAAGCAATTTGGAAAATACTTGTTTCCATTTCAGTTCTGGCCTCTACTACCTAAACAGGTATGGTTATTCCTTACATAAGTTGCTAGTATTATGCTGTGTCTGCTTCCACCACTGCCTTACTAAAAGGTACCAGGTGCTGTTTGTACACTGCCCTGTCCACAAAGTAAGTATAAATGAACAGCAAAATGGCTCAGCCCATCTTGATGAAGGTCAGCATGTTGTTGAAAATGAAATAAACAAGACAGATCTCATGCTAACAGAAGTGAGACATTTCTGACAAGGTAGTAAACAATAGCTTAGTAGGAGCACCTAGCCAACTCTGTCCTATCTGTAAGGAACAGCACATCGGAAGTTTCTAGATATGTGGCAATGTAGAAAGGTAATCGTCCAATCTGAACCTTACTTGGTATATAGTTCTCACTTATATATCTAACCTGCTGTCCCAAAGATAGTATCAGAGGTTCTCAGAGTCCAAAGAGATTGTTGAGACACATCATGAGTGAGAGCATGAGCTCCCTGTTTACCTCAAAGAATGTAATGCACATTCTCAGTGCCCCTTTCTTTCTTAAACTGGCAGGTTGTACTGACAGAAGTAAATAGGTGGTACAGATGGTTGCCTTGAGTTACCCTAACAGATCAGCAGAAACCTGCAGAGCTTTCCTGGCAGGAATATGTCAAAAATACTAATTTGCAAAAGGTGACAAATCAGTAAGAATCTTATTGTTGCAGTTTGTGCGTGAAACCTTAGATTTCATGGTGCAAAGTCACAGTTTTGTATCATGTCAACCTACCTTCAAGAAAGCAGTAAGTTTTAAAGAACAAGGGGTGCCTTTACATGGAAAAATCTATTTCATATTTGGTCAACTATTAATCTGAACAGAGTTTCAGCCTTTCAGACTTGTAGATTCATACATCAAAAGCAGGGCTGCAGTATAAAGTGTTACGACTAAAGCAAGGTAGGTTAATTATGAACCAATGGTCTGAATCCTACGTACCCTGAAATGTGATTTAAGGTTTAAACAATAGCAATTAATTAGTATGCAGGCTCGATTAAGACCAGGTAAAGGTGAAAGAATGCTGGTGTAACATAGAGGATGATAATTTACTGTGGTTGAATAAAAATATCTCTTCTGTTTCTCTGAAGTGCTTGATAAGTCCCTGAGAACAACTGCATTTATTGTAAGTAATCATTATTTCTGTTGCCGTTTGATGTGTATGGCATATTTTCTAAGGTGTTTCAAGCTTTTTGTGGAACTGGTTATTGAACCGATATGTGAAAATACGTAGCGTTTTAAACTCTCAGCCCATAAATATGAACTGTCTTCCTCAACCAGCTTTAATTGTAACGGATTTCTAACTGAAGCCTGTTGACTTATATGTGTGCCTTTGGATTTCAAGGTCTTTCTTACAGAAACACGTTTCATTTGCCACAGATTCCGAACAATGATAAAATTAAGTGTGTTCTTATTGGAAATAAATCCTCATTTTCAGACTAAGAAACGATTTTACTGCTGATCTATGACTTTTAAATAGCTTCGTTCTTCTCCATGAGTTTTCAACAAAAATGGGTTTCCTCTGCTCAAAAAAGGCCATGGGAAATAACAAAATGTCTATAAAATCTGAAGCTCAGTATTTAATTTTACCAGACTAAATGATTCATGGTCTAGATTTTTTTTATTACCTCCCCACCCTGTTTATGGTGAAATACTTGTCCCTGGAAGCTATAGGTCTGCACAGGAGCAAAGCAGGGGCAAGGATAGGGAGCCCACTGTCAAACTGCAGAGATGGTAGACAGTATTGTCTTCTGCTACAATCCAGCTTACTTCTGTTAGCACAGGAGGACTTAACCTTTAAAGACCATCTTTTCTATTAAAATAATTTTAAAATTACCTTCTCTTCTTCAACAGCACCTATTAAGTGATAAGTTTCTTCCTATTATTTCATTTTAAAATATCCTACTTTATTTTATTACACAAACACACACACAAAAAAAAAAAAAAAAACAAAACCAAACCAAAAACTGAATATAAACTGGATGCCTTGACAGCATCTGCATCAGAGCAATGCATGGTGCGAGGCCAGGCTAGTCAAACTGTAGGAACAGCACAATCAGAGGTCATTAACCCAGCAGGAAAATCACTTGACTCATTGACTATGGGTGAGAATAAATTGGTGAGATATTGGGCACAGATTGTCCCTTGTGGGTGGCTTCAGCCACCCACTTCTAAAAATTGCCATCAGGTTGGAGGCAGTTATTGAAGAAACTGATTGACTGACACAGCTTAAATTTATAGTGCCAACAAATTATTTCAGTTATATCCTCCAAAAGGAGGGTACATTCTAGTGTCACTTTAGATTTGGATTCATTCAATGCTTACATTGTATTTTTTAATTCTTCTGGAGGCAATATCCATAAATATTGATGGAGCATACCTGGTGATTTGAAATCCATGACTGCAACCTCAGGTGGAAATTTACATCTTTTAGTGCAGATGAAATCTGAATATCAATCAGTGCAAAAAGGCCTTAAATTGCTGTAGATATCAACTATTTATTTTTGACTGTAGTCTAATCTTTATTGAGAATATAAATAATTACTTGTATGCTTTAAGTGAAAATCTCTCTTTCTTGACTTCAAGAAATATGACATAAAAATAAAGAAGTTAGATGAAGTAAGGCTGCAACTCACACTATGTCAGTGCAGGGCTGCTTTATATTGAACAGTTATTGAAGTCTGGGGCATTTAAATTCAAACTGAACAAAAGATGGAGTGCACACCATTTTTCCTTGAGATGCCATTCCCCAGCCAAATAGATGTCAGTGTCAGGCATATTTGCTGATTCTTTGATTTTTTCCTCCTAATTGGATTCCATTACTCCTAATTATATAGATTTTTACTATTCTAAAGGATTAATCTTCTTTTAAGGAATGTAGGGGGGCATTAGTAGCAGATATATTTCTCTCAATAATAAGCTATGCTGTTGCCAGCTTCAAATGGATGTACTGCTCAGTCTATGAAGACTGACTAATTAAAGATGTCATGCCAAATATTTGCAATATTTGAAGCAGGAATTCACAGAGTGTTCACTGTAACAGTGGGATGTGTCCCACTAGTGAGTCTAGTGCCTGGACAAAAATACATTCATGTGCACTCTAATTTACCAGTCCAAGTTTTTAACCTATAATCCAATGACCAACTCTGCCTCTCCAACCTGATGCACCGTACCTGCCCTGCTCCTCTAAGCAGGCTTTAAGTACTTATGTCAGTATCCTACCCATAAATTTCACTTCCTCTGTTTCCTTTTATCACACTTCATATCCCATCTCCCTTTCTTTCACTCACTTAAACCCATCTGACCTCTGCAGCCACATCTGCTGTCTCACCCTGCTCTTGCAGCTAAGCCTGAAGTGCATGTCTCACACCTACTGCTTTTGGCACAGAGGCAGCTGCTGCCGCATATCACTTTGAAGAGGTTCATGTAGGACTGCGAGTATTTGTATTTACAGTGTAAAAACAATTGATCCAGGTAATAATTCTTCAGCCTTTTTAGAAGAATGTGTCTCAAGACATTTTCTGAGTCCTTGCTAAAGTAAGACACATTATATCTACTACCTCCCTTTAATCCATTATGCCAATTATATTGGCAGACAAGGACATTAGAATAGTTTGACATCATGAGTTCTTAACACACTCAAGTGGGCTGTCTTTTATCATCTTACTGTCTTCTCCTGCTTTTGAACTGATTGTTTAAGAGTTTGTTCCAGAATCTCTCTGGGAATTTAAGTCAACAGCTCTGTAATTCTTTGGATCCCTCCCCCACAATCACCATCCCACTCTTTTTAAAGATTCCCTTTTCCAATCCTTTTGGACTTCACTGGTTTCTGAAAATCAGTAGATTTCTGAAAATGTTCTTGAGCCCCAAGGGATAAAAATAATTTGTCCTAATTCCTTTTCCCTATTGCATATAGTGAAAGTCATAAGACCCTACTGAATTGAATAAATTAATTTACTAAATATTGAACCTCTTTTTTTGGCTTACTTTCCTGCTGATTGTTAAGTTTCATTTTGTTAAGCCTCAGCAAACTAATTTTGGGAAGAGTGAAGCCCAGCATATAAACAGATTTTCTTCATCACTTATTATTGCCCTTTTTCCTGGTCCTCTAACTCTTTAGAGCAAGAGGCTTCCTTTACTATTCATAGAAATGAATTTTATAGTCTGGATTAATAACTATAAAAGTACTGGAAGAAAAACTACTGTGTAAAGATTAGGAGCGGTATTGTCTGTTAAGCACAATAACTGACATTGTGCCTTTTAACACTCTGGATCTCTCATGTGGTTAGATTGCATCCATCTTTGTACCTTTTGAACTAGCATCATTCACAAACCCAAAATTCATGTACATATTTTGAATATTTCAGTCAATATTTCACAGAGAGGGAGGGCAGAAATGGTTAAGAAGTGATCTCTCAAGTGGAGAGAAAAAGTGCCTTGTATGAGCCAGAGAAGAATATTTTTATGGAAAGTTCTAATCCCTTTAAAATACTACTTTGTACTTATGAAGCACCTTCCCCACAAAGATCTCCAGATGTTCTAGAAAAGCTACTTGATTCCACTGTGATGAGTCCTATGAGGTAGGAAGGAAACACCTAAAATTCCTATCAGAAGAATCAACAACAGAGGATAAATGACCTACCTATGGTTACACAGAAGTCTATGAAGGACCAGGATTAAAAACCATACTCATTGCTCACAGTCCTTTGTCTTGCTAGGTTTCCTCAGTATAAATAACTGCTTATAGTGAAATTGTCTTCTTTAAAATGGAGTAACTGCTTTACTCTAGTAACATTAGAAAAATTAAAAAAAAAATAAAAAATAAAAATCTCTTTAGTACCCATCTATTACAACTTCTTTTATTCTATTTTCAAGGACTTGGTCTACGGAAAGGTTTCAATGGACATACAAGATTACTCTCTTTTAATTAGAACATTAATATTCCCACTGTTTCCTTAGCTTCTAAGACTAATTTTAATTCTTTCCTTTCCAGTCACTTGGCAAAGAACGTGAAGACTTAATATCATGATGAGGTTCTGTATGCAAAATTTTCTGAATGACAAAACATAAGGCAGTGTTGTTATACCTTTCAATTTTTTTTTGTATAGCAGTACCCATGCAGACAAATGTCACATTATCTCTGCACCACAGCAGGATCCATTTGCTTTTCTCCTTCACTCCCATGAGCAACGTTTTTCTGTATTTTGAACTGAAGGGAATTATGTCATGAAAGTATGTTTAAAATGGTTGCAATATAACAAAAAGTTTACCTCTCCAAATAATAATAAAAAGCCATTCCAATAATCATGTTGCTTAGCAACATGATACAGAGAGCTGAAGTGACTCCTGGAGTCCTTTTGAATTGACAAGGGAATCTCCAGATGAGTGATGGAGCCACCCTAGTTGGCAGCTCTGGCAAGCAGCTGGAAAAAAGGGATGACAGAACCCAAAAATTACCAATAGAGAGTGTGGCATGACCTTCATAATGAGAGGGATGGTGGCCTCCCAAAAAAGAAAAGAAAGAATAAATTATATGAAACAGAAGTGAAGGGAAGAGCAAAACAAACAAAGAAAACCCAACCAACCAAACAAATAAACCCCACCAAAACCCAAAGATGACTAGGACTCCATTCAAACAGTTACTCTGGCCAGAAGATATAAATAATGTTTATTCCTAAGAAAGTATGGGAAACAATTTTGTGTGGTAGATGTGAAGTGTCATGAAAAGAAAAGATCTGTGTATGTGCATTTGCATAACTCAAAATGCAGTTATCCCTGCACACACTTGTCTGGACTTGAGAGGGAGCTGGGAGCTGCCTCTGCAGAGCAGACATCCAGCCATTAGCTAGACATGCTTTAGTGATCTGTGTCCCTGCTCCACTACTCTAGAATAGGAAGAGCATAGGAGAGGTAAAACAATATAAAGAGTGTTTGTCTATGCTCTGTAAAATTGATGCTCTTAAATATTCATATCCATTTGAATAAACATGAAAACAGAGACCATATCAGTAGCTCTCAATGTTCACACCTTTGAGATAAACAAGTCAATCATCTAAATGCTCTAAACTGGTACAGACGTGACAGATCGTCTCCAGCCCGGATGTAAGTATGCAGCCACTGAGGGAGTTAGAGCTGGGCCAGGCACACAGTGTATGTTAAAGCAGGTGTGGGAGTACAGTGCATGTTTTCATTCGCCAGCATTTGAAATGAGTTGTACTATGTCTCTCAGAGACACTCGATTTCCCTTTCCATAGTCCTTTGCAGTTTATACTCAGGCTTGCTGTATATGAAAGCATACACACCAGTAATGGTCAATATATTTTACCTTTCTTATCTGAGGGCTTTCAAAATGTTTTAGAGTTTTAATGGAAAGGAATATGCATCTTGACCAAATTCTGCTTACACTAATGCAATTCATAATAACTTTGTGAATTTTAACAGTGGTGCCAGATTCATACCACTGCATCTGAATGCTGAATGTAAGATTCTGTCTGCACTGGTAGCTTTGGATATACAACAAACAAAACACATAGTGAAGGCTTCACCCTCTCCCCTCAAAGATTATCATCTCTGAAGTCAAATGTAGCAACTCTTTAACAAAAACAGTATAGCTATTTCAAATAGGCTATAATCCTTTGGGAAATGACCAGAAAAACTATGTTGGGTTGCCTGACTTAAACAGGTTTACAAATGATTTATTTGATTTCAGATTATTAATTATAGCAATCCCTTTAGTACTTTAAGGGAGTGACATTTGAAATCACATCTGTTATCATTTATAAGAACAGAATTTGATTTAGTGTTTTGACATGCTTCATTATTTAGGTTGCTCTATTTGAGATGGAATACCAATTATCCTTACATTCATGTGTTATTAGCTACTGCATAAATAGCTGAAAAGAAAGAAAAAAAACAACACAAGGGTTTTCCTTTCAAGAGGATACCTGTAGGTCAATGCCATGTTCTGTTAGTCATCTTAGTGTACATGGGGTTTAGTGATGCTCTCTTAAGAATTTTCTGAAATATGAACGGATTTATTTTGAATACTGAGAATTCCATGCAGAAGAAAGTGAAAACACCTGTAGTACTGGTATGGAGAAACAGGAAGAGAAACTACTTTTAGCAATTGATGTGCTGGTTAATCAGACATAAATCTGTTAAACAGTGGATCCCCAAATGATATTGGGGTTTTTTTTTTGGTGATATTTTGGATATATTATATGATTGTCACGGCCTATTTGTTTCCTCCTCTGACTATTCTCTCCTGATAGACTTTGGTCATGATGTTGCTGTCCCTGATTAATGCTTTCTGCTGTGCCTGGATGATTGGAACCATCTGTACTATCTGGGTGTAGGTGAGTAGGCTTTCTAAAACCAGCCTTTTGTTATTTACTGAATGTGACCTGTGGTAATACAATATATTCACTGTCAGCATTTAGGAACTGATAGTGAGCATTGTGGTGCATGTATTCATTGGCATGTGTTGTCAATATTGATCCTACAGGATTCTCATAATATTAGGTCAAGTTCAATATCCCTACTTAAAAAGCTGTCACGGTTTACAGTCAGGGCAGCCCCTTAGACCTATAACAAATGCTCTCTGTTAACCCCCCTCCCTCCCAAAAGGAGAAGAGAAAGAGAATAAGGGAGAGAAACTTAGCCAGTAGAAAAGGAAATTAGAACAGCTTTAATGAAAATGATAATAATAAAAATAGAATATATACAAATATATACAAAACAANAGCAAAGCTGGCAAAGTGGTCCAAGAAGGGAGAAGAGCCATAGACCCTCCAGATCCCTCAGCTTTATACCAAATATGACATATATAAGATGGAATCCCTCGCTGGTCAGTTTGGGGTCACCTGCCTTTCACTTTCCTGCATCCCCCAGCGTGACACACAAGATCCAGCAGTGGCCTTGGTCTGCACAGCAATACTTGGTAGTAATTCTAAATATGGGGTGTTATCACTGCCAGCAGCAGACACTGTCTGTGAAAACAGGCTCTTATACTTCAGAGAATGCAGTTAGTTAGAAGAACTGAGCTGAAAAGTAAAATCACCATGCAGAATTAATTCTGTTCTCACTCAGACCAGGGCAAAAGCCCTTGTTGGTCTGAGCCCAGAGGATCTGAGGGTATGTTAGCCTTGCAGAGCAGAACTCAGTGCAGTGATTCCACAGCTTGAAACCAAAGAAGCTAGCAGAGGGGTGGAAAATAGATGTGGTAATATGACAGTATGTCCAAGATGACAGATTTCAGGACACCAGCGTGGCTGTATACCCTTGCATGGATGCATATCAGCTCCTGCAGAGAGACACCTCACTGCTTTGCTTCAAGTAACCATATCCTAAAAGGTCTTCTACCAGTCTGTGAAGACCAACCAACTCATTAGTACTCTTCCTCAGGTACAAGCTAATTCAATAACCTATCTGTTCATCTCAGCTGTTCAGTAGATGAAGGTTTCTCAGAGGTTACTTTGAACAAGATCTGTTAGAAACAAGGAATCACCTTTATAGTTACTGTTTTAATGCCCTCAGTTCTCCAGAATAAGTGCATGGCATGTATATATCTCAACAAAATTTGGCAATCTGGAAGTCTATCCTTCCTGTAAAATTCTTCCTCTTTAGAGAAGTCAAAGGATTAAAAGCTTCAAACTTGCCCAACATTACTCTTATCACCTCGTGCACTGATAGTTGGTACTAGACATTGGGATGGCGAGAATAGGACAGGCACTTCTGTAGAACCAGCTTTCACTGCTCACAAGAAGCTCAGCCGAGTCAAGCATGTCTGGTTCCTGCTAGTGTGTGCTACCGCTGTGGCTGCTTTCCCTGCTCGTATCACTGAGACTGATGATCTACTGCATGATAACCTTTGTTTTCTAAGTTAAAAATGGATTGAGTAACATACTATCTATGGTCATTTTATCCAGCAGTTATCAGTTTTAATTTAAAAGGTGGCAGCTGTCATCTCATGCTAGCACAAATCTTGTATTTCAGGGTTTATTGCATTTCTGGTCAGTTTTAGAGAGATGAGGAAATAGAATGTCCTTGCCTTTCCTGGTTCTCTGTCTTTCCCTCTTGCTATGCTAATTTAAGTGTCAAACACAGTGCCCTTCTTTTCAAATGCTACAGTCTAAACCTGATTCAGCCTAGGATTTCTGTACATGCTGGTCTGACACGCTCTAGCTCTTTGGGACGTGTCAGTGGCCCAAAACCTGTCATCTTTGCCTGTTCCATATACTCATGGGTCTTTAAGGTAAATAAACAGGGGTATTTGTATAGGTGTTGGGTTTGTTTGTTTGTTTAAACTCATTTGTTGCATCTTTGTTAGAAATGCTCTTTTCTTAGTGTTGAGGGAGCTTTTAAACCCAGATATAGTGGGTGGCCCAGATAGTGCCTTATCTGAAAAAGGGCATATTGAATAGAGTGGAATCTAATACTCAGCAGTCCACAGACCACTGCTGCAGCGCTCAGGTGTTAAGGGCACAATGTATTAATGACTTTAGAAAAAATTAATAAATGAACAGAATTGCTGAGGAGAGGGTATAACTGGCATCAACTATTTTATCAGGACATGCTTCAAATAGATAACAGTTTTCAAAAGCCATCTGAGAGAATGGCTTACTTAAAAATGGCATGAGAAAAAAAAGCCAAAAGGTACCTGGTTTTTGGTGATTTTTCAAGTGGAAATAAAAAGATCCCTCTGGTGCTTTTTGAAGAGAGAACAGAAAGTTACATCTTTTCTGGCCTGTGCTCCATCTGCCAAAGAAGTGACTTTAAAACCTAAAACTTCATGCATATTACTGCTAGAGCTACAAATGCCAAAAAAAAAGTCATTTACAATGCTGGTATTTGACTTATTCACATGACTCCCTCTCAGATGAAGACAGCACTCCACAGAAGCCATCTAGTCTTTATTGGAAATTACATTTATAGATACACAGTTTTATATAGTAATACCCTTTTGTCTCCACTGTGACACATCAACAACTTCTTGTCATATCAACCTTCTTAGGAGTAGGTAGACATATTTCTCTGCTTCCTTCTGTACTTAGAGAAATGTTACATCTATTGCCAGAGCCTCTGATAACCCTAAAACAGAACTGAAAAGAATTCTTTCATTTAAAGAAATGGCAGAGGTATCCCAATAGCTTAACACGGTTATACTGAAATATTTTTGGGTTTGCCATGTAATACAACCGTTATTTTATAGGAGATCCATTTTCTAAGCTTTCTAACTTTTCATAAATTAAATGAGAATTATTGAAACACCTGGCAAGAACTGTTTAACATATTATAAAACAGATAGATAGGGATATCTGTGGGTTAAAAAACAAGGGTAGTTAGAGACAATTAAATTATCTTATATTTTTATATAATTTTCAGATTTTAATGCATAACATTTTCATCACACTGTGTGCAAATGCATCAAAGTATCACAGTTCTTATTAGAGCCAGAACTGTCATTCACAGGAGCATGTGCGAATGTGGGGTCACTGTCCCATATGAGAACTGTGGTCCTGCCTTCCACAGCAGAACCATACAGCTCTGTTCACTGTTCAGCTCCTCTAACTGTTAATTTGCTAATGAAAGCAGATTCGGCATAAAAGAGGAGAATATTCTCAACATTACAGCAGACTGGAATGAAAGCTTTGCAACATATTCTGCTGGTTTTCCTCATTTTGATTTAAAAACTAGTGATGTCACGAACTGAAAGCACTCAGGTTTGTGAATGTGCATTTATTCCTGATTTTCTGTAGCAAATAATACTTGGTATGCTGGCCACTAAATAAATAGCTTGTAAGGAAGTAGGTTCATTCTAATTTCTGGTTATGAGACTGCTGTAGCTGCAGCAGCCAAAGGTGCCAAAGGATGGGCTTATGATTCTGGTACCTGGTTTGTGAAAATACTGTGGGCTGGTGTATAATGTAGATTGAGTTGTCAGACGTGGACAGTGTTCCTGACTGGGTTCCAAGAGATTTTGACCCTACACTTTAAACGTTCACACTCAATGTCCCTCTAGCCTTGCACTGCATCAGCACTTATCAGCTGGGGCATTGATGCGATAGAGAAAAATGGGTGGTGAGCTTGGAAATGAATAGGTGAGAGGGGAAATTGGGAAACCGAGTGGAACTGGAGTGAAGAGGAGAAAGGTGAGGAAAAATGTCACTTGAGGTAAAACTAGCTTGTGAAGGAAGAGCTGATAGGCTACCCTTATACTGTTGAACAAGCTAGTGCCCAAGTGCTGGCTGTGAAGGCAGCTAGTACTGTCTGGCCATACCTAAACTGATTCACGCTTCACAGTCCAGAAGGAGTGGCTGCATCCAATTTGATTGTTGCCTATCTCTGGCCATGCATGACACTTTCCAGCTGCTGATCTGGGAGAAGGCTGTCTGGCCCAAGTGTAAGCATGGCAGGGGCTGTTCTAACAAGTTGTAAGTACAAAGCATAAATGAACAACTTTTAAGGTAAGTACCTATGTCCTGTAACACTTCGGTTTACTATCATGGACAAAATCTTGAATGTTGCTAACCTGCTGGTGCTATCACTTATCCAGTTCAGTCTGCATATGTTTTTTTTCACTACATAGTAGTTTTCCTCTTGACTCATATGACAGTTGAAATTATACCCCACAAAGGAGTTCATGAGTCCAGATTAAAAAAATATGTTAAAAGAGTATTATCAAGGCTTCAAAAATCAAGCTTTCAAAAATTTGGAAACACCTAAGTTCCTCTGATGCATATACATTAAGATAGCTTTCAACCACATAATTGCATGCTATTTTTCCCTGGGCATTTGCCTCACTCAATGCATACAGTAGATAGCCTTGGTTTCTCAGTATGTGGATAGCCATCACAGTATCCGCTAGTAAATAACTTCTATTACAGCCCAAGCACATCACTTGTTTTTGATGACTGTACTGGAAATCAACAGAGGTTGTTATTTTGTTAGACTAGTGTAGGGAAAATCATGAAAACTCAGAGGAAGAGGTAATATGTGATTAAGGCAACCAAAGAGCAGTCAGTATATTGAGTGTGTTTGTATGTGGTAGACACCAGTGTGTTTGGTTTGCTGGTGTCCAGCAGGGACAGATACAGGGGTTGGAAGCTGCAGACCCATCTGGATGCAGGACTGTTCACCCAACAGTAAACCCTTAAGGGCAGCTGTGGTTTGGATTCAGCACTGGCTTAAAAGGACAACGTGAATGTGAGGCTGGCAGTAGCTGTCCCTATAGAAACAGTCATAGCAGCTCTGAAGAAATTTGTCAGTGAGTGTGGGCTTGTCAGGTCATCAGCACAGACATGCTCTGCTTATGCTTCTTTCTGCTTTTCGCTTCTTCTTACTGGGGATATTAAGAGACCAGAGTTGTGTGGTCTGCAAAGAGTGAGGTTGTCTTGCCTTAGGTAATCTCCTATGAAGAAGAGTAATAGATGACACAGAGGTTTGTATTTGTGCATTATTTTCTCTTTGTTAATGATACTATTATCCTATATTATGCTATGAACATAGTTTATTACTATTAAAGAAGAGGCTCTATTTCTAGTATTTTCCCTCAGGGGGTTCCAAGTGCCAGTTACTTATGAATAGAAGCATTGTTATCTCCTGCTTCTTGGACTGTACCAGCGTGCAATGATCATCTAGTAAATGGGGTTTATACATGACAGTATGGAAGTTTGTTCAGATTGCCAGTGGTTAATTCACTGGTGCATGCTCTTAAGTCTATTGGATTTTACTCAGTCTTTCACCTGAGCAGTACTCTCCAATTTAATTAATTACTGACCAGTCCTAGCAGTACCTTTTACCATATTAAATTAATCACCTGCTCTTTCTTCAATGCTCAGATGGCTTTCTATAGCAATAAAGAGTTACTTTACTTAATCTAAGCCCTTTTGCAATGCTTATCACATTCAATCTCTCCACCAGACTACTTGTGAAGTTGACCTGGCTTCTCAAAAAAGACTTCTTTCCATGGAATTAATTTCTGGAGTGATGCTCCATTTTCAAGGAGACAGCATAATTCTCTAACAGCTCCTTAAGAAATTAGTCCTCTTAAGAAATGGTTGAAGAAGTCTGGACAGCAGCATCATCTGGCACCCTTCCATTCCCTGTGAATGATGGTCCTCTTCTCGGGCACTGATTCCACTACTTTGACAACAGCAGTCTTGACCTTTTCATGAACTTTTCTTCCATCTTCTGGGAGGTGTGTTTGAAAATTGTTTAAATTTATGGTGCTTTGCTTGACTGTGCAATGTTTTCTCAGGCAAACACAGAAGTCAATTAAGTATGGTAAGGGTCCTTTATTTGTCCCTCAGATTTGCATAAGGCATTACAGTTTCAAAATAGAAATTGTTTTGAAGGAATATAACATCTTAGAATTTTCAAGTGCTAATTTTTAACACAATGTGATAAATAGTCTCTCTTCCTGCAATGTATGTTTATTTAGTCCTTAGCAGTCCATTACTATAACTAGTCTTCAGTGAGAATAGCCCTTTAAGCATAGTTCTTTCTGGAGTTCTTCACAACCCTCTGAAGTTTCCCCAATGGTGATACTAAATTGAGGCAAACATCGCTTTTTAGAGAGACAATATTTAGAGTGTAAAAATTCGTCACTTCAATAATTCATACTGAGCAGCATTCAACTTAAC
Source organism: Chloroceryle aenea (assembly GCA_013399075.1). Taxonomy (NCBI): domain Eukaryota; kingdom Metazoa; phylum Chordata; class Aves; order Coraciiformes; family Cerylidae; genus Chloroceryle; species Chloroceryle aenea. The sequence continues at coordinate 633,533 of VWZY01000316.1, read as the reverse complement.
AATTGCTCATTTGGATGAATAAACAACTAGGGCTGGTAGCTCAGCTGGAGTAAATTAGTGTAATATTGTTTCAGTCACTAGAGTTATAGCAGTTTAGACCAGTGGAGGGTTTTGTCACACATTTTTAATTTAGGGTGGTTTGCTTTTTTTTTTTTTTTTTTTACATTTACTCTGGTATTCATAACTGTAGTAGATGGCAGCTTCACATAATTAATTAGCTCATTCATCCAGATAGTCCCCTTGGAAATTAGGGAGGTATGGTATTCATTTTACAGATGATTAACTAAGATACAAAGGGACATTGGCATTTCTAAAATACATGGTGTGTTGATGCTTTCAAAAAATTGCATCACAGAATTTCAGAACTGTAGAAATGTTGTCTGGAAGGGTCCTCTGAAGGCTTTGAGTTCACCTCCCTGCCTGAAGCAGAACTATTGCCAGTACCCGAACAGATCAGCCATGGCTTAGTCCAATCAACTCCCGAAAACCTTCAAGCACCGAGACTCCATAACCTCTCCAGGCAACCTGAGTTACTACTGCACTGATCTGCTCAGTTCCTGATTCCCCCTGTATTCAATTCTAGTGAGGCTGCACCATGAGTACTGTGACCAGTTTGGGACTCTCACTACAGGAAGGACACTGAGGTGCTGAAGTGTGTTCAAAGAAGTGTAATAATGCTGATTAGGTTTAGAGAACAAGTTCTGTGAGGAGTGACAGAGGGAACTGGGGTTGTTTTGCCTGGAAAAAAGGAGGCTCAAGGGAGACCTTATTGCTCTCTACAACTACCTGAAAGGAGGTTGTTTTGAGGTGGGGGTTGGTCTGTTCTCTCATGTAGCAAACAATAAGACAAGAGGAAATTACCTCAAGTTGTGCCAGAGGAGATTCAGATTGGACATTAGGAAAAATTTCTTCTCTGACAGTGTTGCGAATCCCTGGAACAGGCTGCCCAGGGAGGTGGTGGAGTCACCATCCCTGGAGTTATTTAAAAGACATGTAGATGTTGTGCTGAGGAACACGGTTTAATAATGACCTGGAAGTGCTGGGTTAACAGTTGGTCTTGATGATCTTAAAGGTCTCTTCCAGTCAGAACAATTCTACGATTCTCATGATTTTTATTTTTCCTCTAGTATTCAGTCTGAATTTCCTAAAACCACAACTTGTAGTGGTTGCTAATTTTTATATCATTTGCCACTTCCTAGGAAGGCTTAGCTCCACAGTTTCTGTAATTGTTTTGAGCAGTGGTAGGTAGGTAATTGATTCACCATTTCTTCGGCCAAATTAAACAGGTCTGACTCCTTCTACCTGTCCTCACAGGCCATGTGCTATCAGCCTTTGACTTTCTCAGTAGCCCTATATTGGACCCTTCCCAGTTTCTCAGCCCTTATGTACCTTTAAAATAGTCTGATCCAAATATGAAAAATGAGTAATTTACCCAAAGCAAACCAAGCAGTTAGGATGTTAGAAAGATTTTCAAAATACCTAGGCACCTTTAACTATCTAGTATAATCCTGACCTACTTCCTACTGACTCCTAGGCAAACTTTCACTTACAACTTCATAGAAAGAAACATATAACTTTAGCTCCAATGTATCTGCTTATGAAACAAAAAGCAGATGAATGTAGTTTAAATGTATTCAAGCTCACAGGGTTGTGTGTTAAGTAGAGATGCATATAAAGGTTTGGAAGGATGTACAATGATTGATGGCCTGCCAAATATTGTTATTAACGAATCCACCAGAGATTTGTTTTACTGTGCTTGAAAGGCCTGTTTCAGCCTGGATATTTGCTGGTTTGCACACAGGTTGTTAACATTTCAAATCTTCATCCCTATAAATATTCCCAGAAATTCAGAAATAATGAAGAGGTACTGTATGGTCTTTGGACATTGTTCAGCTTCTGGAATGAAGTGACTAATATTATGATTAACATTGTTTAATTTATTTGGTATTGTCTTTACTTCTGGGAGCTGCAGTCATTAACCAGAAGACCTACTTCAACTCTATGCACTTTTCAAATGCAGAACAAAGCAATAATCCCCTATCTAACCAGTCTTCAGCATAAGACTAAAGAAACAGAAAGCAGATGGGTATAGACACAAGGGAGAGTACAAGAAATTGTAAAATGACAGGAGGATGAGCAGGACTGTCAGAGTATCAGAGAATATTATGAGTTTCTGTAGGCATCATAGTATTTGAAAAGGAGCAGCATTTTCATTTGTGGTAGAAAAATGTAGTTAAATTAAGGTCTGAGAAGAAAAAATAACAGCTTTACAACACCTTTGTTGAACATAAACTGATGATGGTAAACCCATCACAGGACTTCCATGTGACAGTGAAAGGTTTTAGTCAGGACACAGTAAGGTGGGAATAAAATTATTTCTAAGTTTTCCTGTTGGTTGGTGTAAAAGGCTGCTAGCCGGAGGTGAGAGAACTTTTGTTTGGAAGGGAGGATGCTGAGGCTACCTGTGGATAACTCTTATCTCTATAAATGTGTTGAAACTTTGGTAGATAAGAAAAAACAAAGTGTGTGAGTGGTTAATCTGGGATAGTTCTTTTCTGTACCCTGGGAGAACATGGGAAACAATGAGGATAACTACTTGGTAGAGGACTCTGTTTTTGTCTCTATCCTTTCAGCTGTTGAGCTAGTACCATTTGTCTCCTTTGGTGTTTTTGGCAATATCAGCTTGGCAATATTTCTCCTTCAACATTAGCCTACCTCTGTTCTTTAAAATTTTCAAGGAAACCTGAGTCCTACAGGAGTCTGCAGGGTTTTGTAACATAGGTTATATGCAGTCATGTCAGTCTCTTTCAACCCTTTTGCTGTTGACTGTTGAGGTGGCACTTAGTGTTCAGGAAATGCAGTGAGTTTTGACCACCTGAACAAGTTTCTATCTCATTAACCCCTTCCATTATTTCTCAGTTCTTAACAGCATGAGGTGAGAAATAGTAAGATTCCAGGTAAAGTAGCCAGTTAATTAGCACATCAGTACACCATCTGCCATACTGTCCTGACTCATTAGAGAAGAGCTTTGCTCTCACTGACCTTACCAAGAACCTTATTAAGAGCTGAGGTATATGTTAGGCATGAAATGTAGAAAAAACAGGCATGTACTGAACATATAATGAATGGCATAAACAGATACAGTGAGAATCGGGTAGAATCCTGGTAAGGGGAAGGAAGCTGGCAACAAGAAATGTGACCTAATGGAAGAATGGAAGCTATGCGAGCAAATAAGATGTATCCACAGTGATTTATTCCTCTCTCAGATATGCTTATGAAAAAAACATTATTTGTTTTAGTGTCAAATAGCATGGAGTGGGGTACAGAAGTTGGCCCTGGTTTAGCCCATATAGTCTTTGTTGACTGGACCACTGTGAGAAGCCAGAAGCACGTGGCTTTATCACACATGATAAATTTGGTAATGTAGAGATAAAAGGATTTTATTTCAAATTCTAAGCATTCTTATAGAAGGTTGTGAACTATACCTAGAAAATTAAATATATCTTCCTTAGATAACCTATATTTGAAAATAATTCCTGTGGAGTTTCAAGTTTAACTGAAGAATTTAAACAACAGCGAGTGGGCAACCTGAGCTATCCACTGTATTTAGGGAGATTTATTTCCTACTGTGTTTTTTTATGAAAATGGTAGGATTTGAATCTCCAAACCTAAGCTTTATCAGAATAAATACATTAGAGAAAAGGTGGAGTAAGAGACAACAGAAATAAAACTGTTTGCTAAGAAGACCCCAGCTTACAAAGAGACAGTCTTTGTGCATTTTCTGAGGCCAGCAGTCTTTCAGTGGCTTCCTGAATGACAGTCCTCTCTGAGCTTAATTTGTATGTCTCCTCTTTGACATTTCTTCTAGTTTGCTGAGATGTCACACTTTTCCTGAGTTACAGAAGAAGTTGTTCTTGTTCGTGCTCAGATGCTTATAAGTAAGGCTTCATCTCTCTGTCTCTTCAGAGCATTTTGCCTGACCCACAGTCCAGCAGCCAGTACTGCCCTACACAAGCATACATAATACTCTTTTCTAAACAAAAGCATACCATGGAAATACATTAAAAACATTGAAGAAAAAGATACTACTTTTCATAAATGTGTAACAAAATAACACAAATCTCTTTGCCTAACCCATACATTTTGTAATTAAATGTGGATGGCAAAATTAGAGAGTAATTCTTATACTTAGCTTCTGCTATTTAAAAATATTTTTTCATTTAAAAGCAATATTTATAATGATGAAGTCTAAAGCTCTTTGAACTTGAATAAGTTGTAAAGGACCTTATATATACATGGTAATATGCAATTTTTAAAGGTCTTTTTGTACTAATATAACTCCAAAATAACACAAGCATGAAATATAAGACAACTTACCTGGAAAGTTTTTCTAGCTGAATGAAGTTAGTGTTCTGAGAGGTTATAGCAGAGGAAATTTTTTTTTCTTTTACAAGCCAAACAGGTCTTCAATGGGTGTCTCATTTCAAATACCTTTGTGGAAAAAAAAAAAAAAGGACTTTTTGGATTTGTCTCAATTGTGTTGCTGATTTTGAGATAGAATTATGTGACAAAGCTCTGAAACAACACTTCTTGCGTGTTTTTTAGCATCATCCAAGAAAATCTTAAGATTTTTTGTTACAATCTGTATTTCAGGAATTCTTTTCTAGTCAGTTTCTTGTTTTTTCCATTCAGTGTAATGTGTCTCACACAGGCATTGGGCTGAAAGCCTTAAAAAGTGTCAGGTAAACACATGTAGTCCCTGCTCCACCTCACCCTTTGGTTTCTAGCCAGGCTTGAGTCTCCTTCTTCTCCTGTATAATTTGATAAAGATAATCTTTCCTTGACTGACCCTGACTCTTTATTCTCATCCTCCAGGCATTTTGTATGACTTGTGATACTATCAGACACGACATTCTTTCAAGTCCATAAAGCCAATGTGCAGTTTTAGATACCTTGCTTTGTCATTTCATTGTCACCTTACTTTATCTAATTTTTAATTTCTGCACCTGAAAGTTTCTATTTTTACACTTTGACTTACCTGCTAGAGGTTTACACTAGCATACCTTAATATTCTACACTTAAAAAAAGGTGCTGGGTACTGGAGGTACACTTTGTTTACCTGACAGCTGAGTTTCTTCATCAGCAAACAAGCAATTTAACGAGCAGTCAAGTATATAGATTCAGGAATATATATTTAAGTAGATCCCAGTTTCTAATTCAGTGAAAATGTAAATGCACATTGTCATTTACATACATATTTTAAACAGAGAGATCAAGATAGAAGTCTTGCTTACATTCATCTTTCCACCTTGCCTAAGAATGACATGTCTGGAGATTTTCAAAACTCTGAAGCTGCTCCTGATTAAAGATATTGTTGGTTTTGGTCAAAGCATGAAAATGTGGACTGGCTATAAGGTGTTGCTTTTTTGTTTGCATGAAACTGGAGAAAAGATATAATTGATGATCCGGTTAGGCCCTCTTACCTGAAAAAAATATGAAATGCTATTACTACAAATGCAGATAGACAACTCCTTTTAGGATTTTATATCAAATACCTTTCCCCTTTGTGTCTTTGAAAACATCTGTAATTTGCTGGGACTGTACAGCCAGTCACTGCAAACTGTTCTTGGAGGACTACAAAACATTCAAAAACAGACTAATGAAACTTTTTTTGTCATACTCCTGCAAAAGCTACCATGGCTGTAAAAAAAAAAATCAAAACCTTAAGTCATGTACCACGTTTTTAATACCTACAGTAAATAGCTCAGGAAAGCAGCTCATGCCGTTACCAGCACCATGGGAGATGTTTATAATAACTTGTAATACAACACAACAAGGACAGACCTCGCATTACAAATTTTGCATTAGGGAACATGTAGCAAGCAGTGCATAGACTACTATAAAAACATGGCTATATTGAAGCATATTTACCCTTTTATTAATGATTCTTTAGAGAGGTTTTTACATTCTTCCATGTATTTCCTTGCAGAAACTGTCCACTTGATCTATTATATCCAATAAAGAGACCTTGTTTGCATTGACATTTACAATCTTGGAAATAGATAAATGGAAACTATCAAAATTAATGTATTGATAATGGTTATCTTTACCCTCTTAGTTCTGGTGTGCCATAATCCAAAAATACAAATGGTTTTAACTAATCTGAAGAAGGCAATAATTTTGTTTTACGTAGTAGTACTGCAATGCACTGCATTGCAAAACAGAAGGGGGTTGTTGCAACAGGCTCAGCTGTCTACCAGCTAGTGTCAGGCTGTCAACACTTCTGTATACTGGGGAGCAGCCACTCACTGGAGTAGACTCTGACTTCATCCACTGGTAATAAACAAATAGCTGGTCCCCACAAATCACAGAACTGTCATGGTTCAAGAAGACCTCTAAGATAACTACATCTAACTGTCCCCCCCCCAAAAAAAACCCCAACAAACAAAACCACATGTCACCATTCCACTAGAGCATGTCCTGAAGTGCCTCATCTACATGTTTTTTTAATATCTTCAGGGATGGTAACTCCACCACCTCCCTGTGCAGCCTGTTCCAGTGACTGACTACTTTTACAGTAAAGAAATTCTTCCTACTATATATTCTAAACCTTACCTGGTGCAACTTCAGGCCATTTCCTCTAGTCCTGTCATTATTTACAGGACTAAGTGACTAAGGACATGAGGAGGTCACAGCCTTACAGTTTGTCTGAGAAGTAATACTGTAAACAATACAGAATACAATGCAAACGTCTTAAATAAAGGCCAGGCAGAAAGAATTCTAGCTGTAAGAAAGCCTCCTGCCTATGACTGTGGTGTTTCAGAAAATGTTTTTAGAATGGTGTAACTCTGCAGTGACTGCAGCAGCTGTGTGAGCTATTAAGTCAATCCCTGGAGGTTACATAGGTTTCAGGTCACTCTCACTTAATATTGAGCATGTCTCTTTAGGTCAAATTTTTTAAAGGCATTTGAATTCTCATCTTCCTTTATTGCCAACTTTTGCTTGTGTTACATACGAGGACTCAGATATTTTCAGTGCAGAGACCTCTTATAAGGTGCAGTTATGCAGATGTACAAGGTGCATATACAGTGGATATTCCTAGCTCCTACTGTCGGAAAAACAATAGTAATTCGAGTAATTCCTGATGTACTTCATTTCAAGTAAGCACCTAGTCATTTCCCCTTCATCTTTTTAATGTATCTCTTAGCAGATCTAGATCTGGTTGGAAAACTGCTTAGGCTGTGCAAGTACAAAGGCTTTAGGAACACACAATAATTCCTGAACAATGTAATAATGTGAGATCCATAGCTAGTAATAAATGAGAATGTGGGAAGGGATGTTTAGGGTCATGACAAAATTATAAGCTGAGCCTGCCAGCTAGCTGATGTTTCTGGTGAGCTCAAACATTTGTGGGTTTGTCTTTGACAAAAGAAATATATTTATATGTGCTGTTCCTGACTGCCAGATGTCACCATAGACCTGAGATCTGAGGGAGGTTTTGATGCAGAATTGACTTTAAGGAGATGTGGTAGAGTATTGCATGGAGTATTCATCGTTGCAGTAATTAATGTAAGTTGTAATGACCTCCGGGTCAGGTAGATTCTTAACAACTGTTTGAGTAGTGAATGCTTCAGACAGTTAACTCCTCCAGACAGTCATTTAAGTGTGACTTAACTGCCAGTCATTGTTGCCCAACATTAACAGGTTCTCATGGTTTATTTCCCAAACTTCCCCTGTCATTCATTGATAGGGAGTGCTACACCTTCTTCAACAAGAAACAGTTTACAAGTGTGTTAGTTTGCATAAAATTTTCTGAAAAAGTGCTTGTCAGGGTAATAGTTCTCAATCGACTTCAGTTGCAAAAAATGCCTCACCTAGGTTTGGAAGTTAAGACTGTAATAACTTTAATGAATAAGAGAACAAAAAATAAAGAAAAAGGAATATTATAGTATATACAACTGTACAGAAAACCCAGATGGTGATGGATTGTGCTGCACCC
>VWZY01000316.1:589488-625456 GCA_013399075.1 Chloroceryle aenea | reverse complement strand
GCTGCCCTCTGACTCCTCAGGGTCCTAGGGTTACCACCTGTCCTCCCCACTCAGTCTGTTAACCCTTGAACCACAAGACATATCTATTCATATTTACCTGAGTCCATAGCAATCAATGATATTGTCATACTGTCTGAAACCAGTACTGTCCGAACTCATTTAATTGCTGCTTCAGTAAGTGAATTCATGTACCAATCTCTTCAGTTTAGCACAATATTTATTCCATTACATTATCTCTGTAAATCTTTCTAGAAATCTTGAAAATATCTGGGATGCATAAAAAAGCTGCATTCTCATTCTGCAGCAAACAAATTTGAAGTTGTTTCAATAGATGCAAGATTAGATGGCAAGATAATATTTTCAAAGGTCATTCACAGTGTCTGACATGGAAGAGTTTGCAATTGAAGGTGGTATTTCTCTTACTACTTTGCCAGTTCAGGATCTACTGATCAGGATATGCACGTCTGTATTCCCTAAACAATAAATCTTCTTTTCTGTGAACGTGCTCCCCTTATTTTTAAAGAGATCAATCTGATCTTCTTATTTTGACGGAATAATTCAATAAGCCACTGCAAATGTGGCTAGCAAAAACATCAGTAATGTAGATAGAAGAAATTTGATTGCCTGTTTTTTTGCTGTGTTTGTTAGGGTCTTCTGGATGGTGTTTTCTGTTGGTTTGGTTTTGTTGTGTTTTTGTTTGTTGCTTGCTTGCTTGCTTACTTTTTTGTTGTTTTGATTTTGGGTTTTTTGCTTGTTTGTTTTGGGGTATTGTTTGTTTGCTTGGTTTTGTGTGGTTTGTTTGTTTTGTGATGTCACTACCTAGTGGCTTTACATCTCGATATGGGAGATGAAAATGAGAATCAAAACCAGTCATACTAACTAGATGTTTCAATTCTGTTCCTTAAAGAAGAGACAGTTACAATTTTGCTTCGATTAAAAATGTAGTTAAATTGCTCATTGGCAATCTTTGCATATGTCAGACTTGATTAAAAAGAAGTGGGCTGTAGAGGTTTTGTGAGTCTCCTGGGAAGCTTTTGGGTGCTGACATGAGCAAAACTTGAGGAAAAATCAAGCACTTGTATTAAGAAAAAAAGTATAATTTATATGGTGAGGATTGTATGACAGGTGAGGCTGACAGTGAAACTGTGTATCATTACTGTCTTGTAAAGAGTTGATATGGAAGATACCCTCTTTGCTCAAAGAAACAAACCAACATTATATTGACATATGGATTAGTGTGAATCTTATTTCATGTCCATTGAACTTCCTATACTAGCAGTAATAAGTAAATGTCAACAGCCCTAGTATAATCTGTTGGAGATATGCTACTACAAATTTGTAATCACAAATTTGATTTCCCTTCATAAGGAAATGCTTCTCTTCCATGCTAATCCCTCATACTCCTGTTTAGTAGAAAGTAAAAAATGTAAAATATCTCCTGAATTCTGTTAGATCTTATCAAGAACCCAAGCCTTCTATTCTCTGAAAATTCTCTGACTGGGGGAAAAGAATGAAGTGTTTTCTGAATATTAATGACTTCAGGGAAAATGGGAAATGTGTATCTATGAATTCTCTCATCTCCTTAATTTTGTAAAATGTATTATATGTATGTGGAACTGCAGTGATTGAGATATCACATGTCTAGGACTTGTGAAGGGCTCATTTGTTTTATATGTGTATTTAAAAGGTTTTTATCATACTTAGTGCAGCAAATCATTCTATAGTATGACCCATCTGCCTTCATGAATTACTGTTGTCTTTTATAATTCCTAAAAAAAATTAAAAATGCAGGGGAATGTAGAGGAAACAATAGAATTTTGTTCAGATGTGACGTCTCATCATCTCTTCACCCTTTGTTTACACCACAGGTAGATAGGTGCCTGAAAACATAATATAACTGAAACTTTGATTTTCAAACTAATCTTTAGAAAAAGTGACAATAATGAAAATAGCCAGAGTCACTTCTACTTTCATCCAGAAGGATTTGATTTAACATTTTGTCTAAAGCAGCAGGAACTTCAAGCCTGTGTGGAATAGAGAGCATTTTCATTACTTATTTGAATTTTGGTCAAGGGTTTCATTATGAAGAAATACGAAGACAAATATTGTGAAGAAATCATTCTTTTTACTACCACTTCTTTCCATCTCAAACTTCATCTCTTCCTTAACTTTCATCTTTACAGAACACAGCTATGTTATTTTCTGTAACTCTTTGTAATGAACTTCTCTCACTCTTAAGGAGCTTTTTGTTGTGTTCTTTCGTTCTCCCCAGAAAGATTTTCAGCTTTTTGCTAACACCTTTGCATTATTCTTATTCATATTCATAGAATGTCACTTTTGACTTCGTGGAGTTCCTTTTGACCTGTTTTAGAAACATCTAGAGGCTAACACTTTAATCCCAAATGTCTTTCAAAGCATCTTTTGACTCTTATGCATTCCATACTTCTTTATAAACCTTGGCTTATCTGTCGAAAACGTGAAGCAACCTTCTCTGCCCTACACCTTCGCAATTTTCTCACTCTCTCATGATTTAAAAGTACTGTGGATTATACTTGCATGAGGTTGTTAAGAAGGCTGGTAGAAAAGCACCTCTGGAGGCTTCCCCCCATAAAGGTAAGTCATGTGCCCATGATCCCTGACTGTCTTAGAGACCCTCTGCAGGACCCTCTCCACATCCCTCTTGAACTGGGCAGAACCAAAACTAGGCACTAGACACTAGTGCATATGCATTTCATCACTGCTGAGTAGATGCAATACCTTCCCTTGCTAGCCATGCTCCTCTTAATGTAACCTGCTCTATTTATGGAGAGAGCATGCTTTTCGTGTCAGTGGCCCCAGTAACACACGGGGTTTTCATCAGTGTGGTACCCAGGGGAAGTACTCCTAGGCAGTACCTCCATGTGCCTGATACCCCATCCCCAAAGTCCATTTCTTCTTCCCTAGTTGTGCCTTCAGTCTCTCCACCTCTAAATAAATTTATTACTGCTCTTTTCTGGTAAGCTACAGCTGCAAGTCCTTTCTATCTTTGATCTTGTGCAGGTTGTCTTCAGATGCAGATTACTGAGATTACTGCAGATTGCTGCAGTTTATCAAGGACTTGTTTTCAAAGGCTGAAAAGTCACTGAAATGCTGATTATAAGTTTGAAAACAGCAAAAAGAATGTGATGGACTGTATTTTTGTTTGTTTTCTCATTCGTCATGTTATATCTCTACCATAAAGACAGAAAATTGTATTTTCTGTACAGATGGTCCGAGTTTTTTTATCACGTGAAATTTTTACGGTGGGTTTGGATATCTTATATTACTCTAGCTCAACTAGAATTCATAAAATGCTTGCAGAAGCTGCTGGCTGAAATTCTGTGTCCATTTTTATGTAAACAGTTAGATGAAGTGATAACAAAGCCTCTGGCCTTCAAAACCTATGTAGAAGAATTTGTCGTTAGGGATGATCATCCTATTTTGCTTCGATTTACATGTGGCTTATTAACTCTGTGGCAGCTGAAATAAAATAAGACTGAAACAGAATAGTAGGAAAGTAGGAAGAATATGCTGCTTTTTATAGCTATTATTTTCTCAAATAGAAATAAAGTCAAATTCAATGAAAACATATAGACTCCAACAGAGCTGCTGATATGTCCATGGAGTACTATATGTATATCTCACACAAAATCTTATGTAGATTCAGGACATCCTTCTAAAGTGAATGCTGTTGAGCACACCAGCTACAACTGATTTTTTTAAGCACTGCTGTCTTATGTTAAGCCTACTAAAAGGGTGTTTTTTTCTGCAGGCCTGCACCTGGAGAGAGAATGGAGTTGAATAATGTCTTTCAGACTGATGATCATACGGCTAAGCCTTCTAAACCCTTTGGTAATAGAGGGTAGTCAGGTCATCCAAAATAACTCAATCCAACAAGAATTCATTCATCATGAGCAGTAGCTCAAAGGGAAAGCTGTTTTGCTGAAAGATACTAATGAATATATTGCATTGTATTGTAGTGTACTGTATTGTGCTGAGTTTTGAGCACTTAGTTTTGGGGCCCTCTGGTTCAAGAGGGATGCCATATAACAACAGTCATTCCCTTTGTACTTGTGGTTAATGTGCATGCTCCACACTGATTACTGACATGTCTGAGGTCCAGAGGGTGATACAAATATTCTTCAGGGTTGGTACTGATTTTTCTTATCTTCATGTTATGAATTTCTTTCTGCCCCATGACAACTCCAGACTTTCTTCTGAAAAGTTTTGACCTGGACCAGTATTTCTATGGTCTTATGGCAATATATTCCTATTTCTGTGTGTATGGGAGGTAGGTCAAGAACAGCCCTCAGCAAACAGGACTGCTTTTGGTATGAGAGGCTGCAGAAACTGTCTTCACATGTATTTACAAGATCTCTCATCTCTATTTTCTCTGTCTTTGGCTTCTAGCCATCTTACTTGCACAGCAGCAAGTAATTTCTGGAACAACCCAACAGAATGTGAACTGCTTTATTCAACTGGTGGGGCAGGCCACTATTACTGCAGGTAAATTCTGCCTGATCTTCACCTGAAACAAAGGCTGATTATTGAAAAGAACATGACTACTTGGCACTAATTAAACTTCTAAAGAGTGTACTCACACTTACCAGGAGTGAGCAGATTAGACTGTGGTAATTTTATGAACCAATGTCTTCTCTTGCCCATTTGAATGTTCTTAAACCTTTGGGCCTAACCCAGCTGAACATAGTATGAACTCACTGTATAACAATAGGCCCATAGGATGAAGTTCTTACTGTCAGCATGGGCATCTCTTTTACATTAGCTTAACTAGCTAAGTCTCTAGTGTAACATTAAAAATAGGAAGACAATTCTGTATATACTCAGGCTGCAGGCAGTGTATACATTTGTAATAATCAAATGCTGAATGAACAGAGAGCTCCTTGGTACCCTGAGATTTTGGGTTACAGGCTGTGAATCCTTCAGTGTAAACTGCCTCAAACAGCTCTTTCCTGATTAGCCATCATGTATCTTTTATAGCAAGTTTTCTTTTTTTAAAAAAAAAAATCTTTGTGCTTCTAATCTGTAAGTCATTGCAAGAAGGACACACTGATTGAAAGCCTCTCTCTCCAAGCAGAATAGTAGATTGGTTTTAATTATATGATTCAGATTTCCTGAAGTCTTCAACTTCACCTGTGTCCATTTTTATTGAAAAAAAATAGAGATGACCAATGCCAAGTAAAGACAACACAAAAATGCCTTTTAAAGATGGTGTTGAAAGTATTGGTATTGGTAGGGCAAAGGAAAATGAAGGAGACTTTCAGCAGTATTATCTTGCATAGCAGCAGGGAGGATTCCATCTAACTTGGTCTTCACAGTTTTGCTTGCAGCAGTCTGGGAGTAGCTGATTGTGGTATACCTGATGCTCCTTTCCATAACTTGACTGTGATGGAGAGCCACAGCAATGGTGTAGCAGAATCTTGATTTCTGGAGCTACTTGTGGGACAAAATTATTCCCCTGCAAAGATGAATTTCTCCTTTCCTTGCATTTGTCATGCACTAATGATTTTAATTCGAAAGACTAACTCACTTGGTATGGACACAAATTTTGATTTTACAGAAGAAAAGTGATTTATTTCTTAGTTATTGAAAGCCCCACTTATAATAAATGCATCTGTTTTGATGAGCTTACAAAAGGTATGGAACTACTTTTAACAGAAAAATAATGAAATTGCTGTTAGATATTGAGGGATTAAGAAAGCATATTTTAGTTTCTTCCCTAATGTCTTTCTGCAAAGACACATGCTCATAAACACACACACACATATAAAGGTCAGAGTCAAGCCTCCAACAACTTCACTTTTTTTTTATTTGTTTGTTGGTGCTTTGTTTGGTTTTGGTTTATTTGTTTGGTTTTTAATTTACTTTCGATCCTGAGCACTATAAGAGTTATGGAAGCTCAAGGCGGAGAATCATTTCATAGCTTATCTGTGGACTGTCAGATTTCATACACACATTGTACATTGTCTCATGTCCTCATTCTTGTAACAATCTGCTATAATGGCATAGTTTCAAGTTGGTCAGACTTGCCCTAAGAGATTAAAGAATCTGCCAAGTCTGGTATGAAACAAGGAACAGGATGCTAGTGAAACTTTCCCCTCCTCACAACATCTCCTATCTGCAGTATCAATGTGCTGGAGACGTGCTGGGTTAACTTTGGCTTTCTGGTCCTTCTCCAAAGCTGGAGGAGTCCCTCATGTACTCCCTGCAGACTTTTCAGGTGATATGTGTACTGATCTGGTCTCTTAAGGAGAACCTGAAACTGAACAAATATCATCGCAGCCTGGTATTATGGCAAGTTTTGATTCAAAGAAAGATACCTCAAATGTGCAAAAGTTCAGGTGAAAACCTATTTTTGTCTCTCTTTGTTCAAGCTCTTGAAAATATAAACAGTTGAGGGCTGAGTGATGGTATTCAGGATCAGGATCTCCACATAAACTTGTTCATACCATACCTATTACAGGTTCATGGGTTGTGAGAAGCCCAGCGCTTGACACATAGAGTGACACCTTTGATGGGCAGGAAGTGTTATTTTTCCATCTTGTGGCTTTTAGGAACAGACTGAATGCATGAAATAAAAGATTAGATGTGTATCTGTGACATAATGTATGTAGTGAACACTGCAATTATGACAGCTTTATGACTAGTTGTTAAAAAACCCAATCTATTTTTCTTAATAAGCGTGAGGAACTGCTAAAGCCCTCACTGCAGGTAATATAAATCATTTTTTCTGATGTTGCCTAAAAGGGCAGCTTATAGGAAATCTGCAAACAAGACTGAAATTCTTAATGTTTCTGGAAATTTTCATAAATTATTTGGGACATCGATAATGACAGCTAGTGTTCAGCTTCTGCCTCTTGCCAACAACCTGTCCTTACTAGAATCTTCCTGTAAAAGAGGAAAACAAATTTATGGGTGTGTTTTCCTGACTTATGTGAGAGAACTATACATATATATCTAGATGGAATGATGGAAGAAGTTTAGTAACTCTACATACACATCAGGTGTGTAGATCTATGTTTACACTAGCATGGAGAAAAAAGCTAATTAGACTTATTTTGCTTTACTTACACTGGTATGAATAAGAGATAACTCTGATAAGCCCTTTGGATGTATTCCAGATTTATGGTGGTATAACAAAGAACAAAACTGGGCCTAATTTTTTTATCTCTTCAAGTAAGGTGATTTACCCACACTTAAAATAATTTCAATTGTAATCTTTTTTTTTTGCTTGGGAGGAAATCTGTGTTGTTCAAGTGTAAAAGAGAAGGATTTTCCAGTATGCAGAAACTTGAAACTGCCAGGTTTCCAAGAGTACTCTGCTGAAGTGTAATCCTTGAACCAGTGCATTTCAGAGTACAGTAGCAAATGTCACATCCCCTGCTGACCAGAGCAGACGCTGTGGCTCCCCTGATGGAATGGGTTCCAAATTTTACATGCCTATACCTGCATCTTGCGTGTGGGAATTAATCCTCAACCTGACTATATTAGACCTGACAGCCTTCCAGGCCCCTCCAGCTGTCACCAAAATAAATTCTCCACCAGCAGTTCTGCCTATCCAGAATTCCTTAGGTGATAGGGGATACATTTTTCTGGTTCACGTCCATCTATGGTGCCAAAGATCACAAAGTGGCTGCAATAAAGCTGAAGTATTCCCTGTCAAGATCTCACTGGCTTGTCTTTTACTCTTCCAGGTTAATTCAGATTTCATGAGATTTGACTCTGATGCTGTGGTTGTGTAGTATGAAGTTAAAGAGCCTGCCGGCGTCACAAATAGATGCTGCAGGTTACAGGAGGAGACGTCAATCAAGGTTGATAACTTGTGTTTCATAAAACATTCACAACCTGGAGAGAATTGTGGGTTGATTTTACTAGCTTTGATGTGGAAGTGGGACTAACTAGCATACCACCGTCTCTCAGTTCACAGAGAGTGCAGATAGACATCTGGGACACAGAAAGCAACTGCTGAGATGAGGCATCCCTTTGAAATATTAGTAAACTTTACAATAGTCACTTCTTGAATTGTAATAATTTGGTTTCTGATCACTGTGAAATTCCTTTGATGACTTGAGTATCTAAAGGTTCTTTGGAGAGGCTCTTGAGACAAAAAGGTAATTTTAGCAGCCTTACTTAAGCCCTCCTATCACTTTGCAATCTATTTTAGACTGTTTTCTTCTAGATTCCCATCAATCTTCTCAGTACTTTTCCTCAGGCAGTAGGCCAGCAAATAAGAGTCCACAACAAAGCCCTTAGAGATTTCATCAGTCTTAATTCTTCAGAAAGGAGAATGGGATATTTAACTCCTATTTTCCACTAAATGTCTGAGAAAGCTCACTTTGTTTTCTCATCCTTCTTGTGTCTAGATAATCAGCACCGCTGTCAAGAAGGTATGTCAGGAAGGTCAATGGCAAAGGCAGAACCATCAGTTTTCTTCTACACATCACAGTGAAGCAATGGTGCCAGGCAAAGGGTAACATCACCCTTAATTAGTCTTAGGCCTGAGAGAAGGATGGAGGCATAGAGACTTCACTTCTCTCATGCTTTAGAGTAAGGACTAGCACTAAGATGATCTTCATGCTAGAGTGCAGCAATGATATCTCTGTTTCAGTCTCAGAAGAATGAAGATGCACAATGTAGGGTATATGGGTGTTGGCATCTTTTTCCCTTCTCTGATCAAAGGGAATTACAGTGTTGGTAATTGCCTCACTTCTACATGTGTCTGCAAAGGAAGGAGATGGGGTTAGACTCTTCCCTACACCAAGGACAGAAATTTAGAGCTGGTGGTGAAAGAACTTGAGGATTTGGAACTTGAGGCAGAGGACATGTTGACAGATTCCTCCTGAACTCACTTCTGGCTTAGACTCTATTCCTGGTGGAGTTTGAATATGGAAGGGCATCAGTGTATAGCTTCTCAGGGCCTGTGAGAAACAATCAGGAAAAATGAACAAGCAACCTCCTGGCAATAGACAGTTATGCTGTTGCTGGACCATCCATGAGATTGCTCCTGCCTTGGTCTTCCCTCACTTGCTCTGGTCTGACATGCTGCTATGAAATTTTTAAAAAACCTCACTTTGTGCTCTCTTCTGCTGTCAGAGAAGGGAAAGAGGTCTCTCAGCTGGCATGTTCATACAACTAGAACCTTCATGTGTTTGGCTTGAGTGATAGGGACAGCATCACTACCAGTGCACACTTGCTCCATCCCAGAACAGGATCTGTAGACCTTGATCAAAAACTTTCTGTGCCCAACCTTCACATTCCCCACTGCAGTCTAACTGCTCACCCTTGACTGCAGTCAGTGGGCAGTGCAGCAGGCCCAGGGCAGGAGTCTTGCTGTGAATCCACTAATGTTCCCAAGCAGGTGGACAGTAGAAGGTGTGTTTGCCTTCACCATCAGAAACAAGAAACCAAGCAAAACTAATTGATGTGCCATTACTTCCATTTTAGCTAATCCAATAGTGACTTATGGCTAAAACCAATATGATCTAACTCAGTTGTGTTAAAAAATAACATTCAAAAATGTTCATAATCTATATTTGAAAATAAATATATCAGCATCCTGAAATATAATTTATACAGGTTTTTATCATTAACTTTTAGTAAGTGATTATCATTTTTAAAAAGAGATTTTTTGGAATAATGGAGAATACTTTAATTATTCAGTTTCACAGTAAAAAATACATCATTCTTAGTCAACGATTTGATGAATGTTAGTCATCTATCTTGGGTGGAAAGGGAACCTGGAAGTTTGATAAAAGTTGTAACTGTATCAATATTTACCCTATGAAAGACTAAAATCAATATTTAAGTCACAGCACAGGTCACTAATAGCAAAACAGAGTCATTAAAGAAAGATAAATATGTTCAGTTGTCTTTGGTTTGTGTGATAAAGTCGAATATGGACACAAGCTGACAAGCATTCTCTGATACAGCAGCTGGCGTGGCAACAACCAATTAATTACCTGAAATACTTACTTGTATTCAGACAGTTTTCCTCAAATAATATCACTTGCTCAATATTTTTGGCTCTTCTATGGAAGAGGTTTGAGCAGTGTGTGAGCTGCAGATTCCAAATAGTAGCTCAAAAGATCCGATCTTGCAGAACTGAAATGCTTTGAAGATGTGACAGCTGTGGGAGCTGGCAGTTCATGGTCTTGTTAGAAGGACTGTAACCAAGCTAAGATGCTAATGGGATGGCAGTGGATGGATGGATGGATGGATGGATGGATGGATGGATGGATGGACAACGGAGTGGGTAAAAAAATGATTGAGCTCAAATGGTTTGTGGGTTTATAGGTAGACTATAAATGCATCACTGCAGCGGTCTCTCTTGAGACCTGTCCAGTTTATCATCATTTTCAAAGATGTAAGGTAGTCCATTCTTATTAGGTTTGCAGATGATGTCCAACTGGGGTAACCATTTGGTACATCCAAGCAGGACTGCCATGTGGAGAGACAGGAGGGATGAGCCAATAGCAGTGTGCAGCAGAGATATCCTGTGCCTTTTTTTTTTTTTCTTGTAATTACTAGCCTTTGATAGATGCCCTTTATTCCAAATTATTCCAAATCAGACAACATATCCTGAGAATAAAATACTTTAGTGAAGAAACTACACCTCTCCATAAAGTCATCTGCTTTGCCTTTGCTTGCTGACTCAATAGCTTGGCACATTGATGGCCAAGATTGGAAGTAAATTCTGAGGACTTGAACTTTCTAAATAGTAAAAACTAAAAAAATACCTGTGAGTCTATCATTTTGTAGCCAAGTACCTACCAGCTAATACCCATATAAAATCTATTATTGATTCAGTAGCTTCAGTGAGCTCCCTGGTGTCTTCAGATTGTTGAAGTTTCTGATATTGTCCAAAACTCTGTGATTTTAGGTGGACTGAAAATGGAACAAGAGGTCTTCATGTCTGGTTGTCTAACAGGTCTCAAAATTCCATTCACATGTAAAAACTGCACCCTGTCTTTGAATTCATTCTGTGAAGGAAGGACATTTTCTTTCTACCTTTTGGAGATTTGTTACACTGAGTTCTGAAGTTCTGATGAGTATTTTGAAGGCTGTCATCCTCAAATAGGTTTCTTTGTTAAAATAGGGGACCTCTTGTTATACAAATACTAATTGCTGGGAAAAGGATGATCTTGCTCTCCCCTACCAAAATTAATCAATTTCTTTATTGCTATCCCAGCTTTAGAAGAACGCAGAGTCTTTAAATCTTCTTTTAGTTCAATGCACATATCTTTGTAATTAACTTTTTCTGAAAAGAAAATATCCAGATAAATTTCCAGGTCAGATTTAAATAGTCTTTTTTTCACTTTGAATATATGTAAATGTTATAATACCTTTAACCAGCTGGTTAATTGCCCTCAAAAGATAGCCATCAGGATATAACCAAAGGATGGTGCTGAGGCAGATGATTCTGAACCTTTATTTTTTTGAAATTATGTATGATTAAATTATGTAAAGCTATTTCAGAACAAGAATTAAATGTGAGTGGTTTTTTGGCTTTGCAGGCCTAGTAGAGAAAAATGGTTTTCTTCTCTTTTAGAATGTTATTAAATGTTGTGACATTCAGGATGTCTAGTGCTTGTCTCGAACAATCCAAACTGTTTTTTTTACTCCCCACCGCCCCGGAAACTGGGGAGTTTAGTGTGGCACATGCTGAGACTGGAAACAAAGGAGTTCTACAGCTGACAATGGGAGCAGTATGTCCAGTGATAACCAGGCCTTGAAAAACACCGACTTAGCAGGAAAAGATGAAGAGTGCCAGTCTCAAGACACCTCCTCGGACCGAACCTCCACCGCAATAAATAAATCTGGGGCACCAGTTGTCTCAACCTCCTCTTTTGCAACCATCTGCAGGACATAGCCCTGGCACCATATGCCCCCCTCTCCTGTCTTGGAGGAGCATGGAGAAGNGTGAGGAGCGTTAGAAAGCAAGGGGGTTCTGCCTGATCTCTGCCCGATGTCCACACACCAGCCCCAGTGCCTACTTGTGCGCCTGATAGCGTGTTATCTTTGTTTTGTCCTGGCAAGGTCATAAAAATGGCCATGTATCTGAATTCCAGATCGTGGCAAATGTTTATAATATTCTCTCATTCTCTTAGTTGTGAGATAATGAAAATATTCTTTTTTATATACAATTTTCTACATAGTACCTGAAATCCAGCATTTACAACACAGATAGGGTTAGTCTGAAAAAAAGAATTCCTTTCCCTCCTTTCTTGTGTTATGATTGTTGGGGTTTTTTGGTTTGTTTGTTTGTTTGTTTGTTTTTTTATGCTCTAACAGGTTACCTTTTGTGCTTCTGTAATCTCCTTTGGGAATTGGTTTGTTTTTATTTGTAGCATCTAAAGCCCAGATTGATTAGTTAAGGGAGTGATTGAGAAGCCATTTTAATGTTTTTGTGGCAATCGTCTGTAACTTGGTCTCAGACAACATGGCCTAAGTCTACCCACTGACTACTACTGACTTTGGTACTACTGAGGATGGGAGGGTCTGTCCTTCTATGCATAATTATCTGCTGGTCAGAAACAGCATGAGGAAACCTGAAGGCTTCCCTGTCCTGCTCATCTTAGAAAGATTTGAACCACCACCTTCTAACTTTCAGGAAGTTAAGGGATCAGACAGTAACCCTGGTAAACACACTTGTATTCTTCCCATCTCAAGTCTGACCTTTGTGTTATCAGATTTACGAACATCAGAATGCAAGAAGAGCGCACACACACAAAAAAGTGTCTTAACTGTTGCCCAATAGTTACGATAATCTTTTTGAGAGAGAAAGAAAGACTGTAGTGCCAGGTCAGTGTGGCAAGACTTCATATTCTACATCAGACATACATTAGTGGCTGAAATATAACACAAACTCAAAGCATAACATTGAACTTTTCCTGGCTCCATGATGCCTGCATCTCTGGCTGACACAAATATGATCTTCCAGAATATGCTTTTTCACAGTCTACTAATACGTGGCAGACTAGATTGTCCTGAGCTGTGCATTCTTTACCTCTCAGGAGGATGAGGACCTCTATCCTCCACATCCAAAATTTAGAGGTCTAACAGTAAAATTATATATATTTGTTTGAACAAGCATAAATGTTCAGAAGAGGAGCAGAGAAGGTGGATTCAGAGAAAGTAGTGGCAATGTGTGATAGTGAGGATACCTGTGATGTTCATACCAAGTTGGCAAATGTGACATAAGAACCATAACCCCATGCTTCTCTGAAGTGATAGCTGAAGGCTGGATACCCCAGAACATCTTGGAAAATCTTCCCTTTGAGCTAGAGTCACCTGTCCAAACACAAGTGTCTAGTACCATTTTAGGTGTTGAATGAGGTACCTTTTTCACCAGAATGGTGTAGGTCTCCCTTAAGTTGTCTTTCATACCTGAAAGCCCCATGCAAACGTTTCAAAAGCTGTAGGACACCTCATATTAACTACACCGTGCCTTTGGTAATGGAGAAAGTGAACTGGTCTTTAGGCTCTATTGACTGTATTGACCTGTTCTCTGCTGATTGTAATGGGATCTTACACGTTAGCTCACAGGCTAATGACTAAATCCAGCTAAATCTGGTGCTTAATTTTGAAGAGTTCTATTACCCTCAGGGGTCTTTTAAATTCTCTATGCAATCAATGGAAAGATGTTAGTACTTAATTTAGAGAACTGGATGGGTCTAGCTGGGCTTCAGAGGTGCCTCTTTTTTTCTTTAGGTTACAGAAAGAACCTAGACATCTATGACAGGCAGAGTTAGATTGCCCTGCAGAGTTCTGTGGTTGAAAAATTGGCCAGACAGTGTTTTAGTTAGAATTCTAAATTAAATAGAATGGATTCTACCTATCTGTCTTTAGATACCATAGCTAATTCTTGCTTGATTTAAGAACCTGATTACTAAAACCAGAGCTCTGAAAATCTTTTCCTAATACACAGTTCTTGAGAAGAGCAGAAAATAAAGTGGTTAGGTCCAAGGAGACACCGAGTAAGAAATTGAACATATATAATAATCAATTCCAGTTTCTTTTTTATAGTATGAGGCCCTTCAGGCATTACCTTTTGCAATTTCCTGAGTCAACAGCCTAGGGACATAATGCAATAAATCATTGAATCGATGATGTGAAAAAACACTAGCTTGTTGCTGTTCTTAAAATTGGATTCTGAGAACCAGATTTTAAAAAATATTTCAACTCCTCAGGGTTTGATCCAAAAAAGGACATAGATCTTTTGATAGTCAGCATTGTGTCATGTAAAGTTGAGGTGCCTATTTCCTGAGGTTGACTGCCTATTTTGAACATGGCACATTATCTGCTTATACAATGCATGCTAAAGAGTAAGACATCTCTAGCTGGGCTTCCCAATAACTCCCTAAGCTAATCAACAAGAAAACACTAAGGCTAAAGCTGTCTCTTAAATCCCATCTCTCTTGATGTACAGGTGCTTAACTCTTAGACACAGGAATGAACAGGCATGTGCAGGAGATACCAATCCTTTCCTTGTCTCAAGTGAGTGGATGTCACTCTGAACACACAGCTAGAGGAAGGGGAGCTACATAAACTGAACAATATCTCAGAATTCAGCACACTTTCAGGTTGTGGGAAACTACTACTATTCCATCTGAAAGGAGTCATGTAGTCCTTGCTCAATTTCTGATTGTAAAGCCCAACCAATGGGCTGTAGATAACCCTCTAGCAGTCTTGCTATGGCAGTGCAACTTTAGAAAGTCTACATTCACAGCACCAGAGAGAAAGAGAAGCAGAAACTTGTCAGGATGATTACTGAAGTCAAGGTAGACAGGATCCACTACTCTCCCTGCATCTACTCATTNCTCCTCTGGAGACTTTTGAGACCTGCATAGATGCATTCCTGACCTGCCCTAGGTGTTCCTGTTTTGGCAGAAGGTTGGACTCGATGATCTCCACAAGTCTTTTCCAACCCCTAACATTCTATGATTCTATGATTACTGCCTTCCATCCCTTTCTTGCTCAAAGAGGTGGTCATGTATTTTCCATTAGATCATTACATAAAAAAAGTTAAAATTCAAGTAATCTTGANAAAGGAGGTCGAGGGAAGTTCTCCTCCCCTCTACTCTGCACCAGTAAGCGCACATCTGGAGTCTTGTGTTCAATTCTTGCTCCCCAGTTCAAGAGACACAGTGAAATACTAGTGGAAGTCCAACAGAGAGCTAAGAAGATGTGTTTGTTTGTTTGTTTTCCCTACTGGAAGGAAAGTCATTTTAGAAGCTTAATGGTTTTTCCTTTTTCAGCAGGGATTGAACAGAATGATCTAATGAGTTCAGGGTTTACTGAGAATTATTTAAGAACTTTAGCAGACCTGAAAATATAGTAGAGGAAACAAAGATGATAAAAAATCAGGAAAAGACTTCCATGTGAGGACTAACAGAACATGGGTTTGTAATCCTGAAAAATAGGTAACAGTGGGGTCCATAGCAGAAGCTTGTAGAGACAAGAGAGGAAGTTGAACCAGTAAAAGTTATTAACTGTTCCATATAAGAAATAATGAGGTATAAGCTGGAACTTGTTCAGAACAAACCACAGTAGTAGTTCTGTAGTGTAGTTAATCTGAGTAAATAATTGCCACAGGCTGGTCCAATGCAGCCTATGTAAGAGATAATTATGTCAAAACCAGACAAATGGCTCTTTCTTTACTTTACAATTGTAATTAATTGACAGAACATTTCAGTGGAACTACTACAGTTATTAGTCATTCTTATCTTATCAGCAATTGAATTTTTCTTAGTGATACCTTTCCTTGCAAAGAAAGGTGTTTCTAGAAAAGTAAGTAGCAAAGATTACAGCATTGTACTGTTTGAGACATGGCTCGAAATGAATCACAGCTCCCCAAACACATATTCAACTGAGTAGCTCTCTGTTTACTTCCCTCAGCACATGAGAATGGGCTTGATTGCAGAAGAGAGGCCTATAACACTTTTCGAGGGAGGGAAATGTTTGCTTATACAAAACTGCTTCTTGTGGCTTATCCAGAGACACAGCACAAACCCGACCTAATGCCTGAGGAATTGCAAGTCTACTATCAATACACAATGTCTCCATCTGCTGATTGCTGATAGACATTTCCATATCCTTTTGCATAACCCGATGGAAAGCACACTGCCGATGCTGTGACAGATGGATGCCTGCTTTGAAGTGGCAAGCAGACCTTTTGTTAAATCTGGTCTCTAAGTACAGCATTGCCTAGCAACTGTGGGAAATGGAGAAAAGCCAAAGCATCAGAGAACATTTCACCTTGTGCAGCTTGGGGGTTGGATTTTTTGTTTTACTTGCTTTTGGTTTTCTGTGTTTTGGTTTGCTTTGGTTTTGGTTTTGTTTGTTTGTTTTGTGTTTTTTTTTTTTTGGGTTTTGTTTGTTTTTTTTAGTTTGTTTGTTTGTTTTGTTTTGTTTGATTTTTACCCCAGATTAATCCTGTGTAAAAAAAATATTATATGAGTTATGTCTTCTCAACATAGAAGCAGATGATGTCAGGATAACATATTCCAGAGAACAGCTCTGTTTCACAGATTATAAAGAAATTCAGACCCAGTAGTGGATGAAATGGAAAATACCCTTATCTCTGTGTGTCTTCTGTTACAGCTTTGTCCTAAATCTTCATCATAAGGAGTCAATAGCATTATATATATGCCAACATTAATCCCTTTACACTCCAAAGGTTCATCAGCATGGCAGCACTGCTATTATTCCTCTCATCCCTTGTAGCAGCACTTAGTCTCTCTTTCCTTCTTCTTCTTTATAACAGACATTGCAGAGTATGGGCTGAAGTTCATTAATGACGAATTCAGAGTTTAGCTCCCCAGAAGACTTTGGGTTAAATAGCATCACATTGTGAAGAATCCATGTAGCAAATAACACTGTGAGTGCTTTTACACCAGCAACAACAAACCCCTTTACAGTCTTGGGTATGAAATCATGGATACCTTGAACGGCTGTCTGAGTGACTTATAGCTGCTGATCTAGATTTCCTGTATGCCCCGCTTCCCTCTACTGAAAAGTCCATGCCATATTTTGTTTAGCATTGACTTGCAAAAAAACCCCCAAACCTTTGCATATGCACGTAAAAGGAAGACACAGATACAGCAACCGCCTGTGGTCTTCTGTGATTACTAATGTGCATTTAAAATGTTGAGAAAACGAGGCCTTTCCCAAAAAAGTATTTGCTTTTTCTATATGTGTCTAGGGAATATATATTTTAAATTGGATCAGAATAAGCTCTAGGCTAAGGTCAACTGCCTCAATATACTCTAGTGCCAGCTGCAGCAACATTGGTTAGCTGAGCCCTCAAACATCTGAACCTTTCTGTAACTGCAGCTGGAGGCCAAATGAGGTAGCACAGGGCACATCAAGCGATACGAGCCTGCCCTGGCAGGAAACTACAGAGCCCTCTTTCACCTCTGCATCTAGTATAATGTGGGGAGTTCTGACTCAGTTTCTGTTTGCATATAATATAATGCTAAACATCTCAGTTTACCAACATTTAAGCCAGGGCATACAAATTTGTACTGTCCTGCTGGGTTCAGTCTAACTTCCAGCATTTCAAACACATTGACCAGAAAACTTTAAGTATGTGCAGCATCTTGCTTATGGAGAACAAACTCTGCTTTGGTATGAAGCAGTCAAATACATAGGTAAATTCACAGGATTCAGTATGTTCTTAATATTTCTAAATATGAAATATATAGAATCATATAAAAATAAGAAAATATAGGAATATAAATACCTGTAGCACTTCCTGGGTAGGGCAACACAAGCTCTAAATAAAAAGGCATTGAACGTTGCTGCTCAATGCACTGAAAGCATATCTGTGACCACTGTGCGGTACATAAGCACCAAAGCTAATGCTAAACTTGAATCAAGCAGGATATTAATAACAGCACAACTGGGTCAGTAGTATGTTGAGAGTAGACCGATCTATCATGTTTCGTGGGTAAATTTGCAGCCTACCCTAAGCTTTCTGCTGTTGTAACTAGACCACTACTGAATAGGATTTAGGTGATATGAAGTTTACAAAAATAATCTCCACACTATAGTTACTGAAATGCCAAGGTGCTCTAGGTTTGTATTGTTCAGATCAATAAAAGAGGATACTAATGTTTCTAAGTGGATTCAGGGACCTGAGCACCTTGATTTGGTCTCAAAAATTGGAAATTTTGTACAACTTGCTCTGCTTGAGAGATGCCAACCATCCTGGATAAAATCTTTACAAAATGTGCAGTTTCTGTTATATCTTTATCTAAATGAATATAAACCCTTTTAGATTATAACTTGCAATATAACAATGCAGTGAGGTTTTTGGTGCACTATCTGATCAGAGGTGTGATGTTAGGAGGTTCCACGGCCAGCCTTCCCAGCTGCCTCCACCTGTATCAATGTCATGATAAAGAGCCAGTTCTGATTGACTGACGTTTTGCAATATTATTACATTATCTATTTTCTAGACAGTTAATGGACTTGATACTAGGTTGATAGCGAGTTTTTTTGTATTTGTGCTGAATCATAGAATGGTTTGGGTTAGAAGGAACCTTAAAGCTCATCTAGTTCCAGCCTCCTTGCCATGGGTAGATACACCTCCCACTAGACCAAGTTGTTCAAGGACCCATCCAGCCTGGCCTTGGACATATCCAGTGATGGAACATCTATGACTTCTCTGAGCAACCTGTTTCAGTGTCTCACCATCCTCATAGTGAAGAACTTGTTCCTAATTTCTAATCTAAATCTATCCTCTTTCAGTGTGAAGTCATTACCCCTTGCCCTTGTAAAAAGTCCCTCCCCAGCTTTCTTGTAGGCCCCCTTCAGATACTGGAAGGCCACAATAAGGTCTCCCTGGAGCCTTCTCTTCTCCAGGCTGAACAACCTCAGCTCTCACAGCCTGTCCTCATTTATGGCCCTCCTCTGGTCCAACTCCAACAGATTCATGTCCTTTTTGTGTTGGGAGCTCCAGAGCTGGATGCAGTACTCCAGGTGGGGTGTTATGAGAGTTGAGTAGAGGGGGATAATTACCTCCTTTAACCTGCTGGCCACAATTCTTTTCATCCTGCCCAAGCTTTCTAGGCTGTACTCTCACAAGTGCAAATTGTTGGCTCATGTTGAGCTTTTCGTCAACCAGCACCTCCAAGTCTTTCTCTTCAGGGCTACTATCTATCCATACTCCACACAGCCTGTATTGATGCTTGGGATTGCCCTTACCCATTTTGAAGAACCTTCCATTTGGCCTTGTTGGACTTCAAGAGCTTGGCATGGGCAAACTTCTCAAGCCTGTTAAGGTCCTTCTGGATGGCATCCCTTCCCTCCAGCATGTTAACTGCACCACAGAGCTCGGTGCCAACTGCAGATTTGCTGGGCACTCAGTTCTATTGTCAGTGTCACCAAAAAGATGTTAAATAGCACCAGCCCCAGTACTGATCCCTGAGGAAAATGGTCTCTGGTCTCCACTTGGACACCAAGCCGTTGGCCACAACTGTTTGAGTGCAACCATCCAGCCAATTCCTTATCCACCGTGTGGTGCATCCATCAAATCCATGTGTCTCCTATTTAAAGACAAAGATGTTTTATGGGAAATCATTAGATTAGAGAGGCCTACAGTCTGCATGAGAAGCTCACTCGAACTAGGCAAAGTAAGACTCCTTTTCATGACTTAAGTATATTATTATGGACTAGAGAAAGGATTCACAAAATGAAACATGTTCCTGAAGTTTGGTCCTAAGTAATCTTCTCTTAGAAGATGAATGATGATCTACTTCTACATTGGTGGAAGGAGCTCTGGGTGAAGTTCTCGCTGCCAAGCCTCTATTCTAGTCTTTTTTCTTCCTAAAAAGATTGGTGGTCATGTTTTATTCCTTTCTAAGAGCTCTTCAGCTAGTAGGCTGCAGTATATTCCGTTCTGTACAGTAGGAACTAAAATAGTTTTGGAAACTTTGTTTCTAGAAATATAGCATCTGAAGATTTGAGATCTCCTCCTCTTCCTGCCGTCTCACCCCCAGCTGTGTTGTGGATGAGAGATTTTGGAGATCTGCTTTTGGTTCTAAGCATGGAAAGGGGGATTGAGTCTTTCTAGTCCTGATTGTTTAACTATGTTTTCAACATAAATCTCATATTTGCTCTTGATTTATAATATGAAGCACACTCATTTTTGTTTAGTCTAAAATACTAAATGCTCAGATTTTTTTATCTTTGAATTCTTTCTTGTTGTTATACAGCAACAAGACCATGAACAATACATAATGATTATGAATTAACATTTTCTTTAGGTGCAGTGCATAGAAACTTAACTTATTTTCCAGTATTTGTCTTTTTGCAGCAAAACAAAAATTCTTATGAAACAGACCCATTGTAATAGTGTTCTGACAAGTCCAGTTCATATGATACATTGTCACAAAAGAATACCTAAGAAAAAAAGCAGAATGAGTCTACAAAACTACTAATACAGCTTTAGAAACTCTTTGCAGGAGCTAGAACAAACTATTAAAACTCAATATATATATTCAATATGTATGTTTTTAAAGAAAACTTTATAAATATGCAAATTTAAGATAAACAAATACAGAATAAAATGCACTAAGAAACTGATATGTAGACAAAGGTTTATTTACACCATACAACATTTTAAATATTTTATACACAGCTGCAGCAGAGAAAGCTACTCTGAGCTTTCTAGAGAAAACTGCAATAATAAAGATGTGAAATATATTATTCATATAAAAGTGAGATTATTACTTTATTGCATTTAAAGCAATGAAGAATGTAGCTCAACAGACATTCATTTAATGACAAAAACTTTGCTTTTATATTATAAAGTAAAAAGTGTAGTAATGGCCAAACAGACTGTTATAA
Organism: Chloroceryle aenea; assembly: GCA_013399075.1. Lineage (NCBI taxonomy): Eukaryota > Metazoa > Chordata > Aves > Coraciiformes > Cerylidae > Chloroceryle > Chloroceryle aenea. Next base: position 604,567 of record VWZY01000316.1, on the reverse strand, counting down.
ACTTTAAAAACTGCATAAATATATACATTGTGCTTCATGGTGAAGTTTTTTGAAAACTAAACCAAATGAAGCTGTTACAACATGAATCGTTGCTTGAGGTTTATCTATAAAGATTACCTTACAAATCCATTCCACGGGTACTTACAACACACGATGGTAAGAATTGTACACCTGATTCTCCACTAGCCGCACCAGTGGGAATATACTGTACGAAAAAACCACTGACATTTGGCACAGGAAAAGCCTGACATAAAGTAGTCACAATGTTCAGACAGGAGTGTCAGGATTCCCAAAGTCTCTTTATTGTCAGTGCAATGAATTTTTTTTGTTTGTTTTGTTCTTGTTTTGTTCAGTTAATTTTCATTTTTGTTAAACTTCTGTTTGAAAGTCACCTTCTTGCACATCTAAAGGCAAATTCAGACATTTCTCCCATTCTGCTGGTCTGAGTTCTAAAGCATCTTTTGCCTCTGTGTCTAATACGTTTATCGTTGTATAGTGTTGGTAGTCGCCTGTGGTTTTGAAACTGTCCCATGGAGCCTTGCTCGGTGCTGAGTTCTCCTGAAGACCAAAAAAAGAAGAATTAAAACCAAGCTTAAAATAACGTGCTTTCCATTTATAAAGGCTGATCACTAACGTGCTCTCATGAGACACAGAAGCCAGAGAGGTGAAATGGCTTTGCAGGGAGCCAGGCTGGCAGGTGTTCAGCACCACTGCAACTCTTTCTCTGTGAACAGTCAACTCTTTGGCAGGCTCCTCACCTGAGCTGCCAGGTAAGCCAAGTTCTTTCACAAGAACCAACATACGTGAGGAATTGCTGAGTGATCCAGTACCAATAACCATCTTTTCAATAGTGGTTGTTTAGAAAAGAGTGAGAAGAGAAGATGATAGAGAAAAGCTTGTTTTTCTGAAACATGGAGTGTTTTGAAATAGAGTTTGCCAGATGGATTTTAAATTGGGCCAGGTGTGTTACAGAACCATGGAAACCTACTCCTTGAAAATGCTGCAAGAGCTACCTTGCTTTACAGGCTGGTGAGCTCATGTATATTAGGATTAAGAGGCTAAAAGCTGGTTAATTTCTATTAATTATTTTTCTTTTTTTAATGATGAGTTTTATAGGGTAAAAAGACATTATAGACTGAGACCAATTAAATTGGTGATTTTTGCAGTAACATGTTGGGTGGGACTTAATTGCAAAAATCTAACATTTTTGCACCATTTTAGATGTCTTTGGATTTTCTACCTAATATCCAATGCCTAATATCCAGCTATCTTTCAGGAGAGGTACAGGTCTCCTTTTGAGTCCTGTGTTATCGTTGCCTATACCGTGCTGTAGACTAAGACACCCAAGGCTGTCTAAAATAGCCTGAGATGCCTATATTTAGGTACCTGGATCACTTTCTGTCTCTTATAGATAGACCATTCCTCTAGGTAGCTTTTATTAGCAGACCTTTCAAAAACATAACACCAATGCGAAACAAACACAACTTGTCCACTGAGATTTCCTTTGAGATTTTGAATAACTTCAAGCTTTATGTGGACAGCAAATCTCAAACAGGGAGGTGAATGCAAACTTTACATGTTAGCAAATCTCAGAATGGGGAATGAGTGACAACTGGGTGCAAAATAACATATATCACAGCTAAACGGTCATCAAAGAATCAGGGCCAAATTTCTGCTGGATTAAGACGATGCAAATGGTGTAAATCCATTGGCCTCACATCTGATTAATACCTCTTCTTCATGTCTGAGAGCAGCTTTTCTGAAAAAAGTTATAGAATACAATGATTCTAGCTCGGTTCCATTTAATATACAATTTTAACATTATAAAATTTATATATAAAATTATTACTAATCATAATATTACTACTTACAAATATATCACACTAAATTAGCTGTCTTAATTAGGCAGAATCAACTATTTCCTTGCTCTCATTAGCAGATACAGTTAGGGTGCTATGACTCTGTGTGTGAGTGTTGTGTATAAATTTGAATTATGATGATAGAGTAAACTCCGGATGATTTAATTTTTACTTTTCCCATGGTAAATATTTATAAACCTGTTATGGAAGAACCACAGCATTACAGAGACCTTGTGTGCTTCCTTGACTGTCTCACATATAGGTGAATCTAGCTGGTCTTTTCTGTAGTAAGTAATTTAGTATCTGCCTAGCTAGAGAGAAAGCCCTATTGGCTAAATTACATTAGTGAGCTGCTTTCTCTGTAATTCTTTAGACTTCATAGGAACATACAGATTTAAAATATGTTCTCTACAGATCAATTACTTGTCATCTATAATGATGTCGGTGAGTTAGTTATGGTCTAGTTGTAAAACCTAACGAGTCTTGTCATAGGTTAGATTACTGAAAATATTTTAAAAATTTATGTTAATTTCTGAAAATCCAAAGGTAGTGCAGAATGAGGTTTTCTCTGGAAACAGACTGAATTCGAAGGTCTCTTGTTTCACTGTTGTTTTTTTGTTGTTTAGGATCCACTACATTTTAACATCTAAGAAGGAAAACTTACCATACTGCCTGATTTTGGTACATCTCGAAATCTGTCCAATGTCTGAAATTTCTGATTTAACTCTTGAAACAATTCCATGTGCCTCTTTCTTGTATGCATGACCTTCTGTGAAATGGAACATAATTGCTTATATTTATAATTGAATCTGCAGTTTTTAAAGAGAAGAATTATTTTCCCCAACATAATAAAATAAATTGATTTTGGCAGGGTCATTTTACCCTATAGACTCAACCAGTAAAACTGAATTGCACTGAGCCTTCTCTGTTTAATGCTCTTCCTGTGCACAAGGGACTGGTTTTACCTCACAATCACCGAGATGGTAGATTAAGGAACACTGGTTTTGCACTAGTCTAGAAATATTTTTAAAGTGATGGCAGTTTCTCAAAAGGATATTTCTCTTGCACATTAGGAATATTTCCTAGAATTTCTGTTTTCAGCATGGATGCTAATATTTTAGTTTCTGTAGGAATGAAACAGAAGTTTGTAATGGTCCCTACCAGAACAATTAGGAAAACGGAGAAATCAGAAATCTTGGCCCAGAATGGAAAAGCCCCAAATGTTATGTCTTTTTAATTAGATATTTTCTTGTCATTCGGATCATCATGAAATGCAGTTGAAATGTCATTCTTATTAAGAAAAGTAGGCATATTTTTTCAGTTTTACTTGCTTGCTTATGTCATGGACTTGGCAAATGAAAACCATTCTCTCTCTAGCCCATGCAGAACGTGTTCTTCCACAAAAACTAATTATATTGCACTCTTGTGCAAGAGGTGGGGACCCCAAACAGCCCCCAGATTTGGAGAAGACCCTCGGCCATGTACCTGCCTTGGCAACTACATGGAAAGTGAAGCCTGTTTTCAAGCCTAGACTGTCCAGTCTGCCATTTACATTGTTTCCAAACTATTCATGCTCAGCTATGAATTCAGACCAGCCTCTGGAGCAAAGCCAAAGGCTACTTACTGTTCAACTAATCCCATGGTTCTGTGGTCTGGGAAGACAGGGGACAGGAGACACTGAGGATGTTTCAGATGTTTCAACATCAGATAGGCTCAGCTTGGTTTTTCTTAAGCTATTGTAACTGCTTGAACTTGATTTACAACCAGGACAGCCACCAGTAATGTTGATAGAAAAGGTGCAGGACACCAGCATCTATGCAAATCCACTATCTGTCAAGCCTGATTTTCCCTGGTGTTTTAAGTGACAAGCCCTGCAAACTTACACATATAGTGCCTGAGTGGGACCCATCCCAGCAAGTAACGAACGCTTCTGTCAGGTCAGGTTTAGTACCTTTTACAATGCAGTGGCAGTAGCAAACACTTAAATAATGCTTTACCAATACCAATTTCAACTTTTATCTTTCATTTGTATTCTGTGTGTATACATGTGCATGCTTTCTTGGACATGAATTTCTACTGCTATACTGTAATAACCATATCAACCTTAATAGAGCTATACCATAGCTTGAGAACTTGTTTCACTTTTAAGAAGAGGAAATTGGCAACATTACACAAAAGAGACTTGAGATACATAATCCAATCAAAGACCTATTAACTTAATGTGAGTTGTGGGGTGAATAAGGGAATTAATTTTGCAGGATCTGATGAGGAACTCCTTGCAAAATGTAATTTAACTAGAGATAGCTGATCTAAATTTATGAGGGATGTTTCACTCAAGTGACTTCCTAGGGATACTTTTAAGCTGTTGCTGTTATGGTAGACAGTGATATGTAGCAAATATCATATGCATAGAATTTAAAAAAGAAAGATTCTGTCTGAAAGATTATTATTGACTGAAATAAGGAGACATGCTGAAGGGAACAAAATATATTTAGTGGCTTAAAGTACTGTCTCTAAAAGCAGGAAATAGCATATGACTGTGAAACAAGTATCTCCAGTTGGAAAGTTTTTAATAGAAAGCTGGGAACATAGAGAATGTTACTTTCTGATATTTTTTTCTGAAATGTGTACCCAAGAATTCATTAAATAGCAATTATGAATAATGTAAATGTCTTTCTCAGTCCATTACATTATTCCTGAGGAGAAGCAGGTGGGAGGAGAAATTAAACTCTTGCAGTGGGAAGTCTGCCAAAAAAAAAAAGCTTTTATATTTTATTCTTGATAGTAGAATGACTGGTATGCACATGTACCTATGGATCTTTTGGTTGCTTTGTGTTTTCCTGGCTTCTGTTTCATAATCTTTATCCACTGACTCCCACCCCTCCCCACTACTTGTAAAGAACATTATGAACTTAAGTGCAGGAACTCTAATTTCTTACTTTAACTCTTCTAGCCTTCTTTTAAATTCCTTGTTAGAAAGCACCATTTTAGCTCCTTCCTAGAAAATATGCTCTGTTGGTTAACTTTCTTTTTTGTAAGAAAATAACTCAAAAAATATCTGTGGGGGTTTAATCTAAAAAAAAAAAGCAATAGGCAGCATGTAAAACACAGCTTTATCAGTCTTAGAAATACATAATTTTTATCAAAACAGAGCTGGAGATCTTGATCAATATATACTAGGATGATTGTAGCAGCATCAGTGCCTTTAACAGGATGGAAAATGAACTTCTCATGCTGCCCTTTGAAAGCACACCTTCTTTAGGTGCAGCTGAGGATTTGCCCATGAATGCCATATCCCCTCCAGAAGCACCTGAATTAGCCACCAGGCTACAGACACACATCTTCTCGTGGTTTTTCCTGCAGGCTCTGTAACTCTTGTGCCTCACACCCTAAAGGGGGGTCAGACTTAACCACACCCCTTCCAAACATTTCTACCCCCATTCACGAGGAACATCAAGTGGATGTTTTGAAAAGACTAAGCCTTACTCGGATGAGCATCTGCTCTCAGAAGAGGATTCAGAGTGTGGATGACTGTCAGCAAGATTGGAAGGACTTCAAACATAACTCTGTGCCCAGCTCCTTTTTTTTTTATTTATGGTAAGGTTTTAGCTGAAATCTAGCTCAGGCATAAATATTTTCATGAAGATTTATGGTCAATCTTATTAATAACAGTAATAATGATTATGATGATAATGATAAGAATGTCATTCGATTTGCCACAGGTAAAAATGTTGTCTCTGAAATATTGTACAAAACAGCTAAGTGAAAATGACAGATGGGGGAATGCCTTCCCAGCTCTACAATGGGCACATGCTGTGTTTTCAAGATGTTATAGATGTGATCAGTTGCCAAACTTAGGAATGTGGAAGATTTTTTTCCCTGCAGGCATATTTTTTTTGCCTTTGTTTTTGAGAGTTGTCTTCAGGTTAGTAAGAGAATGATTTAAACTTCTGTGTGAGTCTGTAATGTTATAATGAATAGCTATTGCAAATGAAATTCTGAAAAAATGCAACCTCAGCAATTAATGACTAATTTAATACTATTACTGCTCAGAGTCCACTGCTCTATGGAGAGGAAAGAAGACATTCTGGTATTCACACTTTCCCTGTGTATCCTTGTTCTCCCTCATTGGATGGATCACAAAAAGAGCCAGGGATGATTTGAATCCTGGGGAGCAGGGTAATAAGGCACTTTTCTGAATTATTTGGCATAAATGTTATGTAGCTCTAATAAATGCCTCATATAAAGGAGAGAGTAGGGTGGATGACTGTGGAAATCCAGGAGTCGGATCCTCTCATAGAATTTAAAGGTAATTGTGATCTTGAATCCTAAAATGCATGTCAATAATACTAACTCTCTTGTATGTTCAGCACACACCTATTATAAAGTCGTCCAGGGAATTTTCATAGCATTTCTGTTCAATATAATTAGAATGAATTTTATTTGATCTGACAGCTCAGTATTACTGCTGAGCCTTCTTGAAAAAGCTACCTGTCCAGCTTTAGGTAAAACCAGAATGACTGGGGTTTGAGCACACTTAGCTGGGTTTACCACAGCCAGCAGCAGCAAGGATCCAAAATGTCCAAACCTATAATTTTTGTCATGTTTTGGATATCAGACTGCATAAATGAGTCTAAACAAATCCTTGGTAATAGCAAGAAAAGAGCTGTAAAGCTGTTGCATGTTGGCTGCTCATTTTAGAAAACTTCAAAGATCAACTGGATTAGTCAGTGTTTTGCAAAATCTAATAGTGGACATTATGTTATGTAGCAAATATTTTCTGCCTACAGACTAAACCCAGCATGCTACAGTTGTCTTTTATTTTTTCTTTTTCTTTTTTTTTTTTTTTCTACATAAGGCAATACTTTAAGAATGTAATTGGAAACTATTTAAAAAGGGAAAACAAATACAGAGTTCTTGAGAGCCTCATGTCTAAATAGCTTGAGGTCTCTGACAATGGCTGCCCAGTTTGGATGTCATCTTTTTTTATCTCTTTCCTCTGACTGGAGACAAAGTTTTTTTCAGTTTCCTGAAACACTACACAGCACAGAGGACCTCTATTATTTATAGTCACTTAAAACTACACCTGTATTTCTACATAATGGGAATAACAAGGACAGAGAGTATTTTATGGTGTTGAGTACAGTCATAGTCTGCCTGTGTTCACATTACAGCAGCTGGCTTTGAGTTTTACCTGTGGCCCTCAGAAAAAAAAAAAACACTTTTGTTTCTTTGGTTTTAGTTCAAACTGTCTGTATTAAGGTGAGTGTTGCATTTCAGCCCACTAGCACAGTCTTTTTTATTTATTTTTTTACCGTGCAACTGAATCTACAGCAGTAAGTCAAAAATGTCCAAGACAGTTCTCTGTCTCTATCTAGCATGGAATGTTCTCCATGTATGCTACTACATTATTCTCCAAAGTAAGAAGTCTACAACCAAGTTGTCTATTGTGAATTGTACTCATGTTGTGTGGTTCCCCAGGGACATTTCAGGAATTGTTGGGAGAGACAAGGGTGTTCCATCCTAAAATAATGAAGATCATTCTGAAGTTCATCCATATAAAATATTCCCCAAGAAGTCTAAGTTAGTAAGGTAGTCATAGCCTGAGGGTTTGTCTTGTATGGGTATGGAAAGAAATGTATGAGAGACTATAGGTGTGAAAACTGCTAGGAGAGTGTTAAAAGGAAAAGGACAGAAGGAGCCAAGCTTGACAGTCTTGTCCATATTGCATATTTAGCATTTTTTATCCTCAGAATCACATCCATAGTATTTGCTGTCCTCAGAACTGTGGAAGGACATTGTCTCAGAAAGTCAGATGGCACTAGTCACAGACAAAGCAGAGAAAGTGTTAAATGTTAAAGTAGTATGGCCAATCACTCTATCTCGACCTCACCTCCAGGCTCTATTCTATTTGCAGCCAAGGTGTTTTGAGGTATCAGAATAGCATCATTTTGGCCACACAGCACTATCTCAATTCCCTTCATCAGGATCCCTTGCTGAGCGAAGGAATCTGGGTGGCTATTTGAACATTTTATGCCTTTTTTATTTTGCTTTAACTCGGGCAGACAGCCATGCTATGTGTAAGAACATGGGAAAACCCAGAGGCCTAATTGGAGGAACCAGAAAACAGGGAAGTGAGATTGGTTTAGTCTGAGTCAGTACTTCTAAATCATTGCAACTGGCACAGTATCATTGCTACTCTCGATTCCTCAGTGTTCATTCCCAACGGCTACATCCTTCGCTCTTTACAAACAATATTTTCCTGCATTACAATCATACTTCTAAAAGGACATGGAGCAACAGTGCTGCAAACAAGAAAAAGGTGTAAGCATCTTAAATAAACTGTGGAATCAAAAGAAAATATGTAAAGGGAGGCCTGATTCTTCAGAGCAGAATGTGTACTGCATTGTTGGTGTTTATTTGGTGTTGGATCTTGCTCTCCTGAGAGACAGGAAGAATGTTTTAGTAACTGTTGCCACAGTGAATGTCCTCATCGTGAACAGCATGATATTCCCATCTTTCAATAAAAAACAGGAAAATTTTAAAATCTTTATATCGCTATAATTACAAAGCTTCTGGTCATATTGCTTGAATTTAATTTTAGAATTGCTTGGTCATCAGAATTTTGTTGTCAATTCATGTTATTCTTCTTCCTTTCTATGCATTTATCCTAAAGCATATTTAGGGTAATCTTCTCATTTTCTTTAAACTTACTGTGTGAATCCTTGTCTAGTATGTTATTTGAGAAGCTACCCGATGACTTAAGGTAGCTATAGTCTTGGGGAAAATAACGTAAGAGATCAAGGCGTTATGTTAAACTACCAAGAAACCACAGACATCGAAGGTCAGCATTTCAGCAAAAGCAGGACACCAAAACAAATCCTTCTCTCATTGCAAGGCTTCTACAACCACTGCTTTGTCTGTGTTTTGCTGGTTCTGACTCTTTCTTTTCTGTGGACTAGAATCTGAAATCTTAAAGTACATGTGCTGTGCCTACAGCCCAAATAATAAATATTGCTTTTGTTTGCACATGCAAATGATCGATACATACTGGTCACTACATATTAAAGTTTAGCCTGAGATAGGTTCTATGCAAATACTGTGATTGTTCAATTCCTCTGCAGACAAACGTAATGATTTATATTGAACTATTAATAAGAATGAACAGATAACCTATGCAAAACCCCCAAATCCATAAATCATCCCCTTGAAAAGTAATTGCTATATTGCTTCTGGTTGACAGCGTAGATAAAAAAAAACCCAACAAACAACTAAAATAAGCAAAACTCAAAGAGACTTAATCATACTGACTGAGATAGAACAAAATGATCATTAACTAACACAACCAAACCTTCTCACTCAGTGGGGTCCAAGTCTGAAATTGTGGATATCCAACCTAAAGAACCTTACATGAAGTGATTTTTTATATAGTATGTAATCCATAAACTTTGACAACTGCAGCACTTCATCATTCAAAATTTGACACATTCATAATCACTATTTGGATGTAAAACGCATGTCAGTAAATTAGTATTGAAGAAAGACAGAAAAAATGATCGAGAATCTCTTGAACAAGGCAACCTTCTGCAATGACATGGCTTGTCCTACAGAAGTGTCACACTTTTTCAATAGATAGCCAGCAAAAAACAAAACCAAAACCAACCAAACAAAAAACCCCAGATGAAAATGAAGAGGCAGAGAATTTAAAAACTGAAACCATGGTGGTTAATATTGCAATGTGACAGTTTGATATCAGAATATTTTATAACAAGTTGCACCAAAGTAGTTTTAATGAATTGCTTGTCAAGTTCTGTACCAGTTGAACAACCCCATGACATCTACTATGTCAGAAGGCTAAAATAAGCTAAAATGAACATTTCACATTTACTTTTAGGAAAATACTTCTAATAATCAGGAATAATTCGGTAAAACTTACTTCAAAGTCAAGGTCCGAATAACGTGATTTTCTTCTCTATTAAGCAGTAAAAAAAAAAGGGAAAAAAAAGAGGTTGTATTAACAAGGGGACTATTCACCAAATCATATTAATGAGTATAAATAACATTCTTGTTTTCCTATCTTATATATACTAGATATTCTGTAAGATTTTATCTTGATAATTTAAGATTAATGCATGATTTTGCAAACAGTTTATTAGACCAGTATCATATTATTTTCTCTGAAATAAATCAGACTGCATTTCACTGGGATGCATAATGTGCATGTTATTTGCATGTAATTGAAACTGTTGGTGTATAAAAGATATGCTTTTGGTGATATTTAAAGTCATCCTTATATCTGTACTTTTTACACAGTTATCAGGTTCAGATTTTTATAAATATACAGAAATGGATTCTTTCTTACATCAGGTTTACATTGGTACAACTCTGTTGATTTTGATGGAATAAATGATGGCAGAATTGAGCCAAAGCTATCTATGCTTTCAATAGCTTCAGCGTGTTTGTTTGCAATGACAGTCTGGATGGAGAAAGCAATGATTTTTGGTTTACACTTATGACAAATCTGATTCAAAGCATCTGATATAAAGCAAGAATGATTTACTAGTGAAGTAATCACTTGTATACAATGCAACAGAATAGCGTTGCTTAGACACATTACAAATAATTTAGCACAGAATATCTTACAGATTCTCAAAGAAATCAATTATAAAGTCAAATTAATTCATAAATAGGCAGAAATATAAAGAGGAGATAAAAAATGTCCTTTTTTCTTCTAGGGTTGGAAATTGAATGGATTGCAATAGACTAAAGAGATGTAGAAACAGCGGTTGGAAGAGCTGAAAAAAGAGTTGAAAGAACATGTGAATGGAATGAAAAGATGCATTCTCCTTCAGAAGGAGCATTAAAGGAAGGGATAAGTACCCCAAGAAAGGAAAAAGGCTTGATGCTACATTTTAACCCTTTTTTTTTTTTTTTTTTGTGGTAGGATATGATAGCTTTAAGTTATGGCAAAAAAGCCTTTCAAATTGCACCTAATTTCTGCAGTGAGATGCAAATCAAACCCATTAAGTTGAGATAAATGATGTTACTGACTTCATTAGGCTTTGATTTTACTTGGTTTAACAAACATACAGATTTCAGTAAGCTTGTTTTCTCTCAATTGAAAGAAATAATTTTACAAGTCTTTCAATTGTAGAAAGTGGAATATGTTTGGTCTCTGAGCCCTTGATAATACCACTCTGAGCCCTTGATAATGCTACTTTGTGACATATTGTCTGGTTTTGTATTAAAATTTTGATTCTCCAATACACGTGAGTACTATCACTGTATCAGTGTCAACACACTGATGCCTAACGACCTGGGAAGCAGCATAACAGAACACTCTAATTCAATTTAAGCAGCTCAGAACAGCAAGCTTTGGAGAAGCAATTTTGATCAGGAAGGCTTTTTTTAACCTAGCATACTTTAAAGAAAGTATTTAAAAATAAATTAAACAATTATGCAAAAATAAGTATGATGGAAACGACACAGGTCTTGAAGGTAAGAAAAATATGAAGACATTATGCCCAAATTCTTAAAGCAGTTTTTACTTCTTGCTCATATTAAGATGACCATGGTATAAGTGTATATACACCTTTGACACAGGCCTTCAGGATTCCACAGTAAATCAGCACCTGAATCAATCTATGTGTTTCTAATGAGGAAGGATCTATTTTTAAGGTGCAATTAGAACACATTTACCACTGTAAAGGCTCAATAGTTACAAAAGAAGAAACATGTACAGCAGATAATGAGGTGAAGTTTACAGGAGGAGCTTTGAAAAAAAAATGCTTGAAAAAGCTATTTTTAAGCTACAGTTCAGTAATAGACCTGATATAACTGAACTCTCTCACTGAGAACACTAAGTAAAAACCCAAAAAATTTAGGAAGCTAAGAAGTTTGTTAGATATTGTGATTTTTAAAAAGGAAGCATTTGAGTTTGGCTTAAATCTGCTTGACCACAGTGAAAATATTCCTGTAATTATTAGGTTTTGCAGCAGACAACTCTGTCACCACTGACATGGTACAAAGCCATATATAACAGACTGCAACATATTTAACCCTGCCACTGTCAGAAAGAGGCAACTATTGCAATTCTGCTGCTAGATCAAACCAGTTATGACCAGACAGGTCATATTACAGGTTTATTTCAGGAAGGATTTTCCTAGGGCTCAACAAGAATATATCATAGACACATGTATTTTAAACTTATATAGTAAAGAACATCTGTTCTCTGCTTGTGCTTCACTTTTTTTTTTCCATGGCTGCATATGGTGAAATACAGCACAATTGCTGTCAAAGCCTATTCTCCTAAGTCATAAAAAGTATGTAACTGCCACATGTCCAAACAGTAGCAGTGAAGTTCTGAAGTTTCTGAAAAACAAAGGATGCTGGGTGTGGATGTGAACATGCACCACTGAAAATTGTTTGCAGTATTGTGACTGACACCACTAGGTACATGATCAGGTCCTCTTGGATACTACATCAATGCCTTGAAATGACTGCAGTGTTCTTTTTTTAAGAAAGGGAACATATTCAGAAGCATGAAGTCATTCTGAATCTTAATTTATGAGGGTGGAAGTTTCCCTTTGGTCCCAACTGGCAGCTATCATTATTAAATTTTCCCCCTATTTTCTGCATGATATAGAACAAACTTAAAACATGCAAGATCAAGTCTCCATTAGTTGAGTCTCCAGTAGGCAGCAACGTAAATAGCCCTTTCTGAAAAACTCTAATGAATTGCATTGGCACTTTAAACTGACAGAAGCCAAATAATGCCTATAAACTGGGTACATTTCATATGACAGCAGCAAAAAGTAAGTACATTTGAAGACTGACACTGGATCAAGGCTAAAAGATAAAAGAGTGATACAGCTTGTTTAAACATTGGCTCTGAAAGAGGCAAACACAGAAGCTGATTCATAAGGAAATAAACACTGATAAGGCTGGTGTGAGAAAAATCTGAAAAGTCCTAATTCAAGAAAAATAGAAAGAGTAAATGAAATTTCAGAGATGATGTTAGGAATAAAGAAAGTATATTTAACTATGGAATAATCTGGTAAGGGAAACAGAGGAAGCCCTTCAGTCAAGTCTTGAAAGTGAATTTTGACTATATATTAATGTGCTATGGAAAATGTTCTTGCATTGATAGAAGAGATGACCTGACAAGATTTTTTCCATCTGTGATTTCTACACCTCTTTGATCTTAATTGATAAAATCCATTTTACAGCAGAAAAAACCCCATCCACCTTTCATGCCAAGACCAAAGTGAAACTCTGTGAAAAGAGGCCTGCAGTAGTAATTTATTTTAAATCAATTTTACTTTGTACTAATCATGTATAGCTTCTCTGTGTAATTCCAGAGCAACTTTAAACTCTGCTCACTGAGGGACAGAAATAGAACACTGAATAATTTCCATACACCAGCATGCACTAATCTGCTGGCAGCAGGAAAGAGCTGCTCTCTCTAAATGACTAATAAAATCCCTCTCCGTCTCTGTAAAATGACAAATGCCTGGCTTTCTCCTTATTCTAGTCTGCAATACACCACTACCTGATTAATTACATGTGATACTCCTGAAGATACACTGCATTGTGCAAAGCGTAATTGAAAACAGACATACCATATTATAGTGAAGGCTATAACCATGGTTCCATTAATATAAAGCCTTATTATCATCATTTTATAATTCACCCTGAGATTAGATTTGACATACAAGATTTTTCCCCTGAACAAAATGAAAGGAAAATATTTTTTGGCCATCAGATATGTACAAGTGGAATGTGGATAGACAGTTTTGATTTAAATGCCTTTTGTGTGTATATAACTGAATAAACCTGTAGTTTCTGAATAGAATATTATGATGGCCATTAGTACATAACACAAGCTAGACATAAAGCAAGTAAAATTCCATAAAAAGTGGATTAGCTCTTTAATGCGGAAATGTTAAGTCTTTAAAATATGCTAGCAAATTTAGCAACTCAACACAAAGCACAAATGTAACTTCAGAAATCTCAATTTAAAACTATTCTGGTAAATATTCTGGTTTATTGCTCCCTTTTTTCTATGGTAACCTACATATGTATTTACTATGTATTTATTCCATCAACAACAACCACTTGTTTTGTGCTTTTGAAGGCTCTGAGGGGAAATGAAACATTACTTAAATGGACAACCAATTGAAAATATGTTTCTGAAGGATAATATTTAGGTAGGATAGTTGCTTATAGAGACTGAAATACATGCTACACTTCATAATAATGACTCAGGTTTTGGTTCTGTACATCTTTTGTTACTAGAACCAATTCTGTCTCATTCTACACCCATTCCTGTGTGGTAACCTGGAAATAAACTACAACAATTTCTGAATTCAGAGGAATCTGAGACCTACTCATTCAAGTGAAAGAGAGATTTGTTATAGGGCTAGACTTCATTTCACCGAGAGTCACAAAATTGCAAGGACTATCTCCACAGCTTATTGAAGAATGAAATGAGAAATGGGAGGGAGAGAAATATGAGATACAGAATGCCTGAAAATAAATGCAATGTGGAAACATGAGAAAGAGGAAATTCCTGTGGTGATTGTCTATATTTTTTAATTTTAATTTCTTTCCCACTCTCTCTCCCCCTCTCTCCTTCTCATATCATAAATCAAAATGACTTCATACCATTTTGCTTTTATTCTGCCTGATGCTTTGATACTTTATTGACAAGATTGACTATTTTAACTGTGTATCTCTTCTCTCATTTTCTGTTCATTTGTTCTCAGAATTTGCTTCTTCCCTGGTGCTTTTATTTCAGTCTTCCCAACACCTTCATTTTAGGCTGCTTATCCATTTCTGCTATACCTTTTTTCCCCTTTTTTTTTTTTGGCATGACTGTCTTTCTTTTATCTTCTATTTATCTATACCTTTACTTTTTATTTGCACTTCACTATTTTAAAAGTCTCCCTTTCTCAGCTGTAACTGTTTTTCTTCCCAAAGTCCCACATCAGCGATTTGGCCAAGGAGTTCTGGAGCTGACTTTCTTTGAATGTATTAAGAGCTCTCATGAATGAATACAGAAGGATTATTTTGGTCACAAAATCAATTTCCCATTTAAGGACTTTATGTCTTTCCTACATAAAGATCTCATAGCACAAATTGAGACAGAGAAGTAAAGAAAGATAATGAGTCTGGAAAGAGAATTCTGGTTCTTTACATGGCAAACAGTTTGGAAAATC
>VWZY01000316.1:503079-589469 GCA_013399075.1 Chloroceryle aenea | reverse complement strand
TTCTTTCTTTTTTTTATAAAGTAATTGCTTTTTTTTTTTTTTTTTTTTTTTTTTTTTTTCTTTAATAAATATTTCTATTGCCTATCTTTTCAAGCCCTTCCTCTTGTAATGGTTAAAAGTCTTTGTCTCCTTTCAGTTCTCTTCCATTGCTGCTCACATTACACTAACCATAGTTCCTCTGAAAGAACTCATCATTCCTCTTCCTCAAAGTTAATGATGCAAATCTCCCTGCATAGACAGAGACCAGATATCTATCTACTCCCTCTTGCATTATTTTGCACAATAAAAAGAAAATAATTACTTATCCTAGAAATATGTTGCACAGATCAGCTTCTTCTACATTTAAACCTCCTAACATTTCCTTGCATCTAAGTGGCTGGGAAAGCACTACTTCAAAGTAATTTCATTTTAATGAGCTCACCACTCCAACTGTACATTTGCAAAACAACAAAAAAACCCCCCAACATTCCAAAAGAGTGTATCGAGAGTGTTCTCTTCAATAAACTCAAATCACTTTGAACTGGAGTACACTCCAAGCTACTTTGATGCCAAGATAGCAAAGCCAGTTTTAATCCATGCATGTAAGGGATGTGCAGGAAATTAGCCAGATGTTCAGTTTCTCGTTATAAGAAACACTGTGATGTACTAATACACCTGCCTGTATCTGTAATCACATGAGTACTGTTGGGTACATCACAAATAAAATAAAAAGTCACTGACTTGCACATTGGGAACCTGCAGATCCTTAAATTTCTACTTATTTGGGCAGTACTTGTATATCAACATTATTTCACTCTATCTTTTGAAAGCTGAAATTCTTCCCTGTATAATAAAGCATTTGAGTGTTCCCAGATAAGCATTTTCTCAAGAAAAAAATATGAAGATATAAAAACAGAACAAAGTTTGTGTCACACTGTAGGATTCATCCAAGTAAATTTAGGACATAAATTTTTGATGTTTATGTCTGAAGTAGTCATTGTGGTTTCCTCTATAGCACCTGAAGAGGCACACCTGCACTGAGGGAAACTGATTTACTTCATCCTGGAACACATATCTAGAAATGGCCTAGAAATGCCTATTTCTCTTCATTAATTCTGAAGGTGAGCCAAACGTAAAACGCTCTTTTTTTCATATCAGAAAGGGAACGCCTATATTTAGACATCTAATGGTAGGGGTGATGGATCCTCTCTGCAGAATTAAAAGTGAGGACATATATTCTTGTGTTTCTACTGTCATTGCATTCCAAAACATCCATCTTCAATGAACACAAGGTCTAAATAAGAGACAAACACGAAAAAGTTCTGATATTTTATCCTTCACTTTTAATAATTTGGGGGTTTTTTTTGGCTATGTGTTTACACCTATATACACTTTTAAATTATTTGTATAGACACATATTGTTCTAAGAACTGATAATATCTTGAAATGTTTGTAATAAGGCAAATAATTCATTTCATTAACTTAGGAGGGAAAAGCTAAATTACTCAAAAGCTAAATTTTCCAATCATATCAACTTATTCTGAATGATAATGAATATATTTCTGTAAACTGGTTCCTTGAAACACAATAAATACTGCAGTGCTTCACTAGTAAGACGGAAAAGAAATGTAAAAAAAAAATATTTTATTATGATGTGGAAAAATAGCATAGTTTCTATTTCTAGCGTCATCTAATTCTGCTGGTTCGGTTTTATGGCCACAAAGAAGAGCATCTACCATAAAATGTTTGAACAAAGATGAACTATTGTATGTAGATGTGTATTATGCTGTATTTTATTGGGTGTCCCACTGCAAAGAGTTACGCAATACTTTTGCTGTCAGAGGTGTCTGTGGGTTCATTATTACACTTATGAGATCAGAAGCCGCATTCGATTTTGGCTGAAAATCATGTGTCACATCTTAAGGCATTCTGGTAAGATGATAAATATTTTAGCGGCTGCATAAGCTGTCATTATGTTCTTCATAATTACTGACTTAAATGTGAAAAATAAGAGGAAGAACTATTAATATAGATCACAACTGCTTAACTGCATTTTGCTTACATGGTAGTTGATAATCAGTACATAATTACATTAAAAAAATAATAGTAGTATACTAATTCTAAAGAAAGCACATGGAAACAAAGTGGAAAACAGCAGAGGAACCCAACCCCCTGTACTATGCAGAAGACACAAAAAGAGGCCTTCACCACCTGTCTTGGGTCACCTCTGTTTCTTCAGAGAAGTGAAAGGGGAACTGCCCCTATAGAGCAGAAATCCATGTGCTTTTGTGTTGGACTTCAGGTAGGACAGCTGTATGAACTGACAGGAGGAGGCATCCTAGGGCTCAAGATCTTCTCCTTTAGAGATGGTCTAGTCATGTTCTGCATGGAAAAATGTGGGCAGAATTATCTTGAATGTCCTTCTGCAGGTTTGCTGCTCCACAGTGTCTGGCAAAGCCAAAGAATCTTAAAACATCTTAAGGCCTTCTAAAATTCCATTTTATTGGACATCAAAAATATTATGGAAAAAATCCTTTGCCCTCCCGTCTTTGTTTATGTCAGCAATAGAAGTTAACCTAGCTGGTCAGTACTAGCCAATAGTACTTTGGGTCTTTACCTCAACCACTTCTTACACATTGCATAAAACCACAATCACATTCTTATCTGTCTGGATATGCTTACATGGATCTGCTTGAGACTCTGATTTTTTCTATGCACATTTTTTGTCATGTTCCTATCTTCAATTCATTGCAGCACATCCTTATCAAAAGATGAAGTAATGCTATATAATCAAGTAGTTTTGAGAACCACAAAGGCAGACACAAAAGCCAAAAGAGTTCCTTTCATTTCTGATCTGCCCTAATATCTGCTTTTTTTCCAAATACATGGAATTATGCTGGGTTCAGTTAGGTTTAATAATGTAACTGTCTATAGCTTTCTGGACAAAATTAGGTTTAATAATGTAACTGTTTACAGCTTTCTGGACAAAAATACAGCTTTCTAATCCTAGTATGTTTACCAAGTTAGAAGAGACTAAATATTTATTACCATATTTTATTATATTTTACTACATTTTCTACTACACACTTAGTAGTCTCTTCTGAGCATAAAAGTTATATACAGAATGGTGATCAAGATTTGGTATGTATATCCTGAGTGATAAGCTTAAAACATGATACAAATACAGTTAAAAAAAAAGAGATCTCTAAAGGAGCAGTACATTATACTCACAGATTTTTCAAGCATATTTTCCAGAGTGGCCTCAGGAATTAGAACTCTGTAATATTAAGTAATTATTGTTCAATTTTTTACAACTTAACTAAGGTGTCCTTTTCTTAGGTCTCCTAGATGGCTTTTATCACCAGTGAACAATTTAGACTCCAGGTGGAGTGCGGGGTATGGTGGCAAGTATGTTGGCTTTCTCAAGGAGTTATGAAACATCCCTAGATATCTTACCTATATGTCTAATAGTAACCAGGCTGGATTTGTGTCTGTATCTGACAGAAAGTATCTGAAAAATGTTATTGTAGATAGGTAGGAGAGGATGCTACTGGAAGGTGATTTCAGCTATACTGACTCTGGGACTGCACTAAATTGGAGAACTCCTCCCGTGGACCACGTAAGATCTATTAACTAATATATCCGTGGTGAGGGCATTAACTTCTCGCTTTGAAAGAGCCTGTTTGTCTAAGTACAGAGTTTGCAAGCACTTGAACTATCTTTTAGAAATAATTTTGAAAATTTGTCCCAAGATTATATTCACTTTGACAAAAAACAAAAAGTAGATATTATTGGATTACTTGTAAAGCCCCAGACTTAATCTTTCAATTATTTTTTTCAGTTAAATTATATCTTGTAAAAACATATGATGGTACACACACAATATAAACAGCAAGGGAAATATTTCATTTTCTGAGTTTGCGCAGAAATCTCTTGAAAAGAAACTAAGTTCTATTCTTCTGCCTAAATTTTCCAGTCAGTACACACAAAACGTCACATACTTTTTTGAAAGTAATATCCACAAGTATTCCCTACAAAGATGGGTCCAAACACTCTAGAGAATAGCTAATAGCTTCAAGTTTACACATACGGTAGAATTTTTTTTCCATCTGTAACTTCTTTCACAGAACAAGTACTGTATTTTTCAAATTTTTCTTTTTCTTTCCCACAAAATGCTACATTTTATGCCATTTGAAATACTTGTGAAGCATATTTCCAGTTCTTAAGGAGGCCCAAGTATGAAATTGAGTCCACCTCCCTGGTGGTTTTGCATAAACGCTCAACAGAAATGGCAGTACTTGACACTTAGGTCTTAAGAAGTGATATAAATAGCTTTCACTTTCATAATGCTTAAATCTCACAGACTGTAGTAATGAACTGAATCCCTTTTAAAGGCTTTTCAGTTGCCTTTTGCAATCTGCTTGGAATCTAGGATACTCCACATGCAGTTCACCTGCACCTATTGCACATATCAGTTGTACCAATGCCTGCACACACATGCAAACATGTAAACGTGTATAAAATAATTCAGTAAATAGTGAACTATTGGATGGATGAATCCAGGATTTTCACTAGTGAGAGCAGAATCAGACCTATTGTATCTGAGATAGATATGATTGTCAGCAATAAAATGGCAAACAGTTTAAATTGCATGTGCTGGCAGATAGGGTCAATGATTACCGTTTGTATCTTGCAGGAATAGTTTTTCTTCTCATAGCAGCACAGTGTTTTCCAGTGGACTTTACCTGGTAGGTCATGAAATCCTTTACAGTTGTGTGGCATGTTAAATCTTCAGAACTGCACACACTTTTTCATACAGACTAGTTCTGAAACTTTAATCTTGCTTTCTAGGTATGAGCACTTCTGATGATAAGATAAATATGAGCATCAGTGTATGATCCCAAGAAATAATTTATACCGAATTAAAACATTTGCTTCACCCCTTAGACACAAGACATAATTTATTGGTTTACCATCTAATTAGAACAACAGAGCATGCCATTTGTTAATGCACCACTGACCTCTAAAGAGCTCATTGATATTGTGGATCCAGTTTCACTTCTTGATAATCCTGCATTGTCATCCAGCTCTGAGGCAATGAAATTCTTCACCGCTGTGCGCGGCTCAAATGGTAAATTCTGCATATGTTCTTGAGGGGGAAGATGCTGGTCTAAATTGATATTAAATTGGTCCATTACAGAGGGATTCATATTGAACTCTGGATTAACTTTGTAGTGCAACAGCCTTTCATGAGGCAACGTATCCATGCTTATATTCATTTTGCTCTCATCTTTCAGTGATGGCTGGGTATTTACTGAGCCCCGGGGCATGACTATATAGTCACTTTCCATCATCCGTTCTTGAGGATGGACTATGTCCATATCTGCACCTCTCAAATTATCATCAGTGCATAAATACACAGTCCTGCGGAGCTCACTGTTATCTTTTTTCAAGCACTGATTGGCCAGTTCACTCATACTCATAGGCATGTGGAGACCAGTTGGTTGCTGGATAATGACTTTGGAGATGATGTTTCCAGGCAAGGTAGAATAGCTCATTGCTTCAGGGTTTGGTCCCTTCTCTTCCTCGTCATCATTTAGTGAAATTCTAGAAAGTGTTCCTGTTATGGTAGCTGCTCTGCAAGGTCCAATGTCTTTATGCAGAACTGTGGGCCAGAGAACAGAATCCTTAAAACATGAAACCGTGTCTCACTGAAACTGCTTTTTCTTGTGGCTTTATATAGCAGTGCCCTCTTTAACTCATGTATCTTCTTGATTCTTTTTCTATCCATTTACTAACTTTTATTCTATAAATAAATTTTAGGAAAGGTTTGGATTTTGTTTCTGGTGGGTTTTTTTTGTTTCTTTTTTTTTGGTTTGCTTGTTTGTTTTTGCGGGGGGGGGGAAGGGTGTGTGTGTTTTTTGAAATCAACATCTCTTAATCTACTATGTATAACTGGCACAGATCTCTGACTACTCTGTTATTTATATAAATTAAAACCACTCCATTATTCTACTATCTTACATAGATTTTAAGTGACCTTCAGCTTAAGCTGAAGCCTGCCATGTGGAACTCGATTATGGGTTTTCCCAAAAAAATACACTATGACATCAGTATTGCTATTATTAACTCCACATAAACTCCTGGAAAATGTCAAATAGATTGTAAAGCAGAATAATTTTGTCAATTCATTGTAATGACCTACTATAAAATTTTAGCTATGAACTTGTGTTCCTGAGCTCCTAAACCTTTCTTTTCACTGACTTTTAAAAATTCTTCTGTGTTAAATTAGTTTTTAAATAAAAGTGACAAAAAAGTAACCACATTGGGAAGAAATTCCAATGGTATCAGAAAGATGTATTTTTCTGCATCTTAAAAGTTTATAAAGAATATAAACATGTCTCATAAAACAGTCATAATCCACTTTTGGTGTAGACTTCAGCCTTCCTGGTCAAACCTGTAGGAACATCCAGCCATTTTTTGTTGGGGTAAGTACCACATGTCAAAGTTATTAATCCTGTCATAGAATACAAAATCTCCAGGAGCAGTGAAGTATGTATTCAAAAGCAAAGCATCTATTCAATCACAATTATTGATCTTAAAAATAAATGTAAGTCTATAATTCAACACTTCTAATGAAAAAAAAGGATAGATAGTAAGAAAAAAAGTAACCAGTTACTGGGCTTATTCCAGCTGGCTGCACAGATTTTCTCGTCCCTGTTGAAAATACTTTAATTCACAGTAGTGCTAATTTGTGCAATAAAATCCAGCTCATGGACTGAGAGAGTAAGACAACTTGAAGTATCTCAGGTGTTACATTTAGATCCCTTTTGGTAGCCTGAGGGCTCTGATGATCCAGGTGTCTTGGTACCTGTCAGTTCACTGCCATGTTCCATAGCAAGTAGCTCATAAGGCATACTACTCTCCTACTTCATACAAAACTGGCTCTCATTTTTCTGATATGAAAAGAAAAAATTGCCTCTAAACAACAGTGCACAAATAACCAGTGTTGTGTGGATGCTTGTTTCCAGTCATGCTTGTTAAGACTGCTCAACCAGTGACCTATTCTTAAATCTTTCATTAAAAAGCCTAAATTTATGAACAGTAAAGCCTGTTCATAAGTGTATTCAAAGTCCATCTTCTTAAGCATGCCCCTGACAAGACTCTCCATTTTGCAGAGCTATGTTGGTAAATGTAAGAAGTAGGAGCTACATGGACCAATGCTAGACTTCAGTGTGAGTTGGAGGATGACAGACATGCATGTGTTACACTGTACTACCCCACTCCTTTCGAAATACGTGTGCATATCAGAACTTACCTACATGGAAGAACTATTAAGATAAAGCAAGAAACTGAACCATCATTTTTTTAAAGGTGGGTAACTGGAAACTCAAACTTTACCTTAATGAGATCAGCCTTCTTGTGTCCCCACATAGCCAGGGAAGAGACAGTGTCCTTCAGGTGGGTGATGCAGAACAGCTAAGTCAGGCTTCTGCCCTGACCCACCCTATGTAGAGGACACCCCCTCTCTGTCTCATTACTGAAAACTTAGGGTGTCTAGGCAGGATTGTCTCCCTAGGAAAACCTGTCCTTTGGAAATATCTCCTAGATCTAAAAATTTCTATGGGGTTTAAATGGCCATTTATTTTACACTGTACTTTATTTAAGCAAAGTTGGAAAATAAATTGCTTAAAATGTTTTACTTTTAATATGCAGAAACAGAGGTATATAGCTGACTAATTAAAGTTCCACACTACTGAAATGTCATAAAAAACTCCAACTTGTTTCAGTAACATGGAATGAAATTTAATTTTCTTGATACCATGTTGCTTAAACTAACGATTTCAATTAATGTACTAAAAAACTTGCCCTATTTAAAACTAACACCAACTGATGCATTCTTCAAATACATAGCTGTTAAGTTACACTATATTTCTTTATTTATTTTTAATAGCAAAATGACCATTTCACATTTACTTGTGTACCAGGGCAAGGAAATTTTTCATGTGTTCCAAGACTATCTTCCTTCTAATAGGCACTTTTGGTGCTTACCAATTACTGAATTCTAGTAAAAGGCTTTTGCAAGAAAATGAAATAAATATACTTATACAAGGGCATCACTTTTTTGGGGGGGGGAGGGGGATAGTATATATTTATTGCTATGTGCTGTAAACAATTAAACCCTGATATTCTGGTTTTCATTTCACAAGGAACTAGTGCAAGATTTTTTATTTTATTTTTTTTTGCTACTGTCTCAGTGTTCTTACCTGATCGACAAGCAATGTCCACATCCTTTTCAAAATCAGTCTGTAACAAGAAACAATGGAACAGGACAACCATTATTAATTGAAAACTAAACCACAATACCTTTTTGCCAACTGCACTTCCAAAATGTCCTACTTACAGAGTCATAGTCTCTTAAAAGTGGTTTCTTGTTGCTGAGAAGGTGAAGTGTATTGTTTTACAACAGCAGAGCTTTACAATGTTTCCTAAAGTATAACTGGGTGGTTTTCAAAGTATGCTGCCTGACCAGAAAAAATAAAATAAAATAGGTGGAAGTAGAGTATATAATTTTAATGAAACGATACATAGTTTTTTAGGAATATGGAAGAGTAACTTCTACATCTCATGTAAGGATCATCTTTAAGGAAGCTTTTTATAGTAACTTTATAGACAGAAGCATGAAAAATAGCCTGCAATACAAATTACTGTGAATAAGTGTAATCCAATTAGTCTACTGTGTCTGAAACTACAGAATTTATTAAGAAGTGGTCATTTTTTATATAACATTCTGTCAATCCTTGCTGCTAATGTAATAATGTAAAGTTTGTACTCCCTGAAAACAGCTATTTATTTTTTTTTTCAGCAAAACCAAATTGTAAGAGATAAGAATTAATTTTAACAGTTGAAAACCCAAGCACTTTTCCAAGTTAAGCAAAACTATTTATCCTGTTGTAGAATTCAATTAATTTTAAATGATATTTTTATTTCCACAAAAAAAGTTTATTACATGAAAAACCTTTAATAAAACTATCCTTCTTATTTCTTGCGAAGCCCAGTTTTTGAAGGGCAACTGCTTGCTGAGCCTTGCACATTTTTAGGTCCTGATCCTGTCTTCTTCCCAGCCAATGACAAACTGTCATTAAAAGTGAAGAGATCAATATTTTGTCTTAATATACTAACAATATTAGTAAATCCAAATTGGCATACTAAGCCATTCACTGTCTCCTTAATTCAAGCCACTAAATAGCTTCACCTTTTAAAATCTCTAGCACTTTCTCCTTACCTGCATTAGTTTGGAAGGAACATGTTTCAAGGCCTCATGAATGGAAGAGTCTCAAATGCATCATTGCTCTTTACACCAACAGTAGGAAAAGTGATGATATGTTATTAGTTTGGTTTCCCATTTTCTTATGTATGAATCTTTTGTCATAAAGAACACTGGTGGAAGATTCACACTAATTCACTGTGACCCACTAAATAATCATACCAATTATTTAAAACTAGCTAAGAGATTTAAGAAAGCAAATAATAACATAAACAGACTTATGCTTAAATGTAGTGTTAATATTTCAGTTGTGCATACTTGTCATGTACAGCGATGTAAGTTTTTTCTTTTGGATAGGAACACTAAATTAAGAGTCAAAGAAAAAAATAACAGCTAACCATGATTTGAGCATGTCCATTAGGAAAAGAACTTGAAGAATCTGCATTGATTGGATCCTGGCAATTTCTCAGTCGACATCTGAATGCATCTTGAACCTGTGAAAACAATATCTTATACTGATTCCTGTGCAACATCAAATAGTCCTATTAAAGATTAAATTAAACTGTATGGAATACAATGCATGATTTTCTTTAGTCGACTTGCTGAATCAGAAGAACTAAACAAATACTTATTTCTGCCATTTCATACATTTGCTATATTTTGTGGTTGCTGTCCGTCTATCACGCTAAGACCACAGAATTAGATTTGCCTATGGACAGTTAATTGGTAATTGGTGATGATCTGGTACTCAAAACAAATATGTCTTGGGTGATTGTATTTAGCTTTTTCTTCTCATACAATCTGGTGCACGTCTGATAGCACAATTAATAGATATACTATTAACAGCTGCAATATAAAATGCACCTTGTTCTTGATAAACATGATTCCTGAAAGCCAGTTCATTACAGTTACTATAATCAGATTCATAGTGTTCTCCTAATCATACTTTAAAAAAAAAATTAGTTTGAAAGATGTTACTGTTTCCAATCATAAGCTCTAACTCCATGTATTGGGAATCTCATTCATCTCTTCTAGGAGTAAACTCTTCAAGTAAATATCTTCAGTGTATATAGTAGGTACCTCAAGGAAACTTTTGGAGTGGAAAGGAATATTTTTACCAATACTTTTACAAATATTTCTTTGAATGCAAAGCCTAATTTGTTTTATTTCTATATGCATCCTCAAATTAATTTGAATACAACAATACAACCTAAGTTTTAAAATGTGAATTTTCATTCCAGAAATGCAAGTTCATTCCAGAAATGCAAGCTGATGTGACTTTGAAAACAGGAATTTAATTGGGTAATGTTAATCCAGAACAAACTAGAATCACTTCTTGTTTGAACATGAAAATGCTCTCAATGAAATGCCAACAAGAATCTACATTCCATTTATCATCTGTAGAAATTACTTGGTGTCTTATTCAGAATAATTAAAAGGAAGAAAATTGATTGTACCCATGGACATTTATCTTGACCAGCAGCAGAAGATAATTCATTAATTGTTGCTGATTAAAAGGTGTCTCCTTTTAATACATTGTATACTACTGCAAGCTGTTTAAGAGCTTTCACAAAAGGCAAAATGAAAGAGAAAAAAATATTTATTTTTATAATCAGGAAGCATTAAAGTGCTCAACCCTTAAATGAGTAAGAGTGCTCTGCAGTCTTGATAAGTGACTTGCACATGGAGGAAGACTAATATAGAGCAGCCAGAAGAATGAAGCAAAGTGGGAAAATTTGGATTGATTTCAAAATCCTGACACTTCCCACATGTGGTAGGAAAATGTAAGAGTGTGCTTGACCTCTATGATGACTCAGATTCTGCTTTTAAGCACTATACTTGCTGTGGTTTTCCATGCATTTGACAATTTATTTTGGAATCTCCCAGTTGCTGCTAATTTGGTACAAGATTTCTTTCACTTTATGAATGATGAAGTCAGGTCACACTTCAAACTTCTGTGCTCTTGGATAGGCACTGTCACAGTGATTTGACAAAATCAAAAAAACTAAATCAAAGCCAAAAGCAACAAAACCCCTCCCTCCAAACTAAGCTGTGCTTTCATTTCAATCCTCATGATGTTTGACCCTAAAGCATTATTACTTCAGAACATGCTACATGACTTCTCACTCTATGCAGTGGTTGTCATTAATTTTGGGATTCTGAAGTTAATGAAGCCTTCCCAGTTCAGATAGCTCCAGATAACTCAAGAATCTCATGTCCTACTTTCACTGCCTTCTATATTAAAGCAATGCATCTTGATCTTAGGATCATCTAAAATGTGCATGTCTTTTACAATGTTTCTGAAGTGCAAGCAGCATATGATTTGAACATATTAACAGAATGTCAGAAGTAGTCGTATCCATCCTATCAACATATGTTGCAACTTCTAAGTGTCCTCACTCAAGTCAGAAAAAAAAAAAGGTTGAATTTTCTACATACCAGGTTATTTTCCTAAATTGCTTGTTTAAATTTATTGCTTGAATATGTAAAGACTGGGCTGTTTGTATATTTTACATTGAAACATAGTCTTGTTTCCTCCCCCCTTCCCCTTTTTTTTTTCTTAGACACAGGCAGAGCAGGAAAGAAAGATGTGATGAACATTCAGATACCAGGGAAGTGGTTTCCTTAGCAACAGTAACCAATTCAAGCTTTATAACTTACCCTCTCCCTACTCATGTACTCTTTATTTTTGTCCTTCAGTACAGAAATGTGGGCTATAGCCTCCAACAATGCATTTAATAGAAATGGTATCTTGTCAGCAAAGCACAGCAAAAGGAGAAAACACATGTGGGTTCCTCCCATCACCAGTATCAATGTGAGTTACTCAGTTTGATTCAAATTATCTTTAGACAATCTTGTGTTCAAGCAGGTCAGGCAAACTGTTTTACTGTGATGGAGATGTTTCAGTACTAACCTCTCCTATTGTGCTTGGTTCTGTGACACACGTGTCAGCATCTTCCAATGCCCAATTAGGTATGTAAACATCAAGAGGAGTATAAAAAGACCAGGGTTTCTGAACTAAGGCAAAATAAAGCAATACTTAAAGGCTGAGAGATCTGGGACTGTTTAGTCTGGAGAAGACAAGAACAGACTGTGCAGAGAGGCTGTGAAGTCTCCTCCTCTAGACATTTTCAAAACCTGCCTGTGTATATTCCTGTGTGGCCTGCCCTAGGTGATCGTGCTCTGGCACAGGGGTTGGACTTGATGATCTCCAGAGATCCCTTTCAACCCCTACCATTCTATGATTCTGTGATTCAATAATACCTGCATTTTTCTTTACTAATTTTCAAATGGTCAATAAGAGGTGTCATGCTTACAAAGTATTATATTTTTGTTAGAAGTTAGGAAACAGAAGTATAGAAAGATTGTGTCTTTCCAAAAGACATTGATAGAGACCAGAAACAGACACAATACAGCACTTAGCTCTCTTCTAGTTGTACATCTTAGTGAACCTCACTGGCTTCCTAATGCAGCCCTTATCACACAAGATCTTTGACACAGCATACTACAAAGAGTAAAAAATATTTCCATTATTTATGTTTATATCAACATAACTAAGAGGAAACCTGGGGTTTATGTATATACTTGTAAAATCTGTGTCTTTTTGTAACATAAAAATAATAAAGGCGTAGTAAAGCAGGGCTCTCCTCTTCTTTGTTTGAATTTTATGGTGATATATTCCACCCTATATTTTTTCTCCTGACAGTCAGAATTATTGTTTTGCCTGTGCTGGTATGCTATAAATATTAGATAAATCCTATAGGCTATAACTGAGATAGTTTTGTAGCTGTCATCAAGAGTGACAAATATGTTGGCAGGGTTTGCCTGATAGGGACTGGCAGAGCAAAATGCTTTTGCAGACAACAGAAAGTAACAGACTATTCTTTCATCTTGGGAAGTACCCTGTGCAGTGCAAAGACTGCATTGCACACTGCATGATAGCCACGATCTTGGCTTCTACTCACCTAAGGGAGGTAGAAATTCAGGCTCTCTACAGCTATATTGAAACATAATTTACTGGAGTTATATCTCTTTCAGTGTAGGAACTCAATGTAGGAAGCAACTCTATCTGCTGCTAGAAAGCAGGTCCATATAAGTGCAGACCATACACAATTTTGAAAACAAAACTTTTTCAAGAGCACCAATTTTTATTTCCTTGCTGTTCTTGAAGAAATTTCTATTCATTTTCTCTTCCCATATGAAAAAACACCACCTTACTTGGTTCCTTAAGTGTTTTGCCAAGTTTACAATTTAAATTTGGAGGACTAAAGAAAGGCCTATTTGTGTCCTAAAGAAAGGATTACTTGTGTTCCAGTTAATGGAGTTCAAATAGTAATATTCCTAGGCTTCTTTGTCTTTCACCACTACCACCATTATCATCTTGACTGGAGATAATCTACTGATTAGTAAGTTGGCTCTGTGTATTTTCTTCTCCCTAAGTTGTCATTACTGAAGAAAAAACTCCTTCCCCTTTTTGATAAGGGACAATCTTATCATACCAAGATTTTTTTTTGGCTCTTTTTGGGAAATATTCTTGCGAGGCAATCTTCTCATGCAGATCAGTTGATTAGCTGTTTTATCAAATGCTTTTCTTCTAGAAATTCCTTGTTAGGATGAGGAATGTAACTGCCAAAATTGACTTGCAGGAACAACTCCTTTAAATAGTTAAATGAAGTAATGATTCTTCAGAGTTAGATATGTGTATGTGATCTGCTAAAAGATCAGTGAATAAAATGAACTGCAATGAGCAGATTGCCTACACACAAACAATTTAAGGTTTTGAAGTCCTGTTATAAGCAGATAATTATGCATATTGCTTGCACTAGAACCAGTGAGTTAAAGTGGTTCAAGTCAAGGTACCCTACAAATTTGAAAACTGAGTTTGCTTATATAAAAGACTCATTCCTCTTCTATCACTACAGTCCTCCCTGTGATAACAGGCAAGAACATTTCCATGAGATTTCAGCAATACTGAAGTGTTCCCTGGGGATGAAGTATTTGCAGCAAACAGCTGTCATTAAGGAAAGAAACCTGTACTGAATTCAAGTCTTGGGGCATTGTGGAAAGATGCCCATTCAAATTTATCTTAAGCAGTTAATATGCTTGCTTTTTTTTTTTTTCCCCAAATAGACTGCTGCATTACTGCACCGAGGCAGGCATTAATGTCTGAATTGCTATGCTATGTTACTTTAAGAATGTATGGATTTTTGTCTGTTTTTTTCCAAATCAATAACTGGTAACCTGGCATGTGTTGCAAATTCTCTGAGTAATCACAAAGGACACAGGGAAGTGGAATGATGCTGAATCAGGGGAAGTTCAGAGTGGACATTAAGAAAAGGTTGCTCACTGAGAGGGTGGTTGGTCACTGAAACAGACTCCCCAGGGAAGTCAGAGTCAAGGACCATCTGGACAACGCTCTTAGTCATATGGTTTAATTTTAGGTAGTCCTGTGAGAAGCAAGGAGTTGGACTGAATAATCTTTATAGATCCCTTCCAACTGGAGATATTCTATGAATATGTGATTCTATGTAACATAATGCTGTCTATACTGCTTTGTCTTTGAAGGTTTCATCTGCAGCTTTGAGCTAAACATATATATTTTAAAATAAAAATCGTTCCTCAGGACAGTAAGTAGGAGGTGGTATGCTCTTTCCAGAATAACTAATATATCCCAATGGAAATAAAAATTTCATAGACAGAAAAAACAGTATGAAACTGACATTCTTCCTGCTGAAAAGAGTTGCAATGTTTTGCCATTTTACTAAATGAAAATGTGAAATCATTTTTTTCACTTCTACAGATAAGAATACCATCTTTCACAGATGTAAAATATATGGCAAAGAAAATGCTGTACAAAATAAGGGGATAGCAAGACACTTCTACATAAAATAGATTTGTCTTGATGGTTAGCTCTTATTCCGCATATATTTTTTATCCTGAATAAGAAAAAAAAAAAATTAAAAAAAAAAAAGAAAAGCTATTAAAGGAGGTAAGCCCCTTCTACACTATGAAAAACAGCAACTTCATAGCCTCTAACAGCTTGAATGAAGTGGGATAGAGTTAGCACAATGGAAGGTACTGAATTCAGAAGATACTGATGATTTTTTTTCCTTAAAAATTGAAGACAATTATTTGAGAAGATAATTATATATGCATACTCTGTAGCATGGAGGTATACTGTTCATGCAAAATGGTACACTACTGAAATTATGTCACTCACAGTCCTTTTTTTCAGGAATATAGTGAGTTTCAGTGTTTAAAGGATGTGAATGGTGGAAAGGGAAACTACTATGTCAGATTCATTACTCAGCGTTGACAATAAACCTTTCTTGAAACATCTTCCTTTTTTTTTATGTTCTGAAATGCTTCTGAATAATTCTTGCCAATCACAAGGCACCATGCTAGACAGTGTAATTTGTTTTATTGGTGTGGTAAATATCCTGAAGTTGATATATAGGTAACACCTAGATAAGCTTGTGGACCAGGTTGCTGGTCTCCAGTCTGGCTTCACCCAATTGTTTTTGGTTAGGTGGTCCCACTGCCACAGATCTACCTCCTGGCTGTTGTGTTGCTGCTCTCAAACCTATCTCAATAAAAATGTAGAATTAGTTATCAGGTTAGATAGGTTAGAGAAGCTGTCATCAGAGGCAGATTTAAAAGTGCTTGTAGTAGTAGTAGCTTTGACATCAGATTTCAGTGGTGATGAATTATGCAGTAGGTGGCACTGAACTGTGAAGGGCAGGTCAGGGTCGTAGGTTTTCCTTGTTCTCAAAACATTCATTTATCTGCATCCTCACTGTCCCCATAACTTAAGTATATAACCTTAAGTATGTACCTGAGTTTGTAGGACTGAAAGGGTAGACCTTCATCAGTGTAACACCTCATCTCCTTGAGTCCTCTATTAGGGACAGTACAAGGAGAAAACATTTTGTGTTTGAATCACTTTTAGAGACTGTAAAAATCTATAGCTTTTGGTCTTCAGGAAAAGGGCAGTCGCGTTAACATTTCCCTACACTCACAATAATGGGAAAGCCTACCACTTAAAAATAAACTGAACTTGGGTTTGGTTAAAAGCCACCTTAATTCAATGGGTACAGTTTTATACTGAAACAGACATTCTGCACATAGAATTAACTGATATTCCCCTTCTCTCTTTCTCTTGTTCCTCTACACCCTACCATCAAATACTTTTCTCTTTCTAGGAAATATATTTCTGCAGAGCATGCTGTATATAACATTAAAGAGCCCTTTAGAAAACTGGGAAGCCATTCCTCACCTCCCTTCGGAGAATACAATGGACCATGACAATAACAAAGCCTTGTAATGAATCAAATACTGCAAAAAGAATCTGAAATAATATTGATCTTTTGTCTGTCATGGCCAGAACTGCAGACATCCAAGTCAGGGCTAGAAGTGGTAACACCACACAGGAACTCCAAAGGGAGGCCCTATTGAAAAACAGAGAAAAGCAGCATTGTAATATTGTGAAAAATTATTAAAATCTCATTACTAAAATAAAGCATATTTAAGAATGGCACTTTATCAAGTTAACTTGAAAATCACAGTCAAGAATATAACAGTGTTGTACTTTATGTTCTAAAAAATATCCTGTATTCAGTTAATAAACACAGTTGTGATTTTTTTTTTTTGTTGTCGTTTAAAAGTATTTAAACATGCTCAGCACTCTACACAGTGTTAGCAAACACAGTTGTCATCATCAAACTATTGTTTCACATGCACTGTATAAGATTTGTAACAAGAAGATGTAAATGATCAGGACTAACATGGCATTACTGGCGGTGGTGGCTGACAAAGCTGTTGTTGAAACTACTCCACACTTGGCACATTTGAGCGTCAAACCGCTATGAGGCTCACTCATCTGACTGCAAACAAACAGAACACCCACAAAAAGAACAAAATATTGAATTGTCACCAAAAATCGTTGCTACTGAAATTTAGCTTTTAAATATGATGTCATGCAGAAAAAGTAAGTAGACTTATTCAGGATGAACGTTCTTTGTTGCAAAACTGTAATTTGTACTTTACATTATTGTTAGCTTTAAATGTTAATGCTATGGGGCTTCATTTCATGCAGACTCTATTTCTTCCATTTAATCTAAAAAAGGCCCCAAATGTCCAGTGATCAAAACTGCTCAGTACACTGAAGTAAACGTAAGCATGTGCTAGGATAGACACACAAAGTGAAATCCCTCTATTCAGACCTGTTAAAAGACTCATATCCAAAATTACTTGAGAAAGAGCATAAGGCACTTAAAGGAGGAATACGAAGTATGTACAATTACAGAGCATTAATAGGGAAATAAACCTGCAAAATGTATTCAAGCATCAAATCAGTATGGACATATTGTTTGGTCAGATTTGTACTAGTGATCTGAATGGCCTACTAACATCTGGAGTAATTTTATTCATGCCAGATGAAGGTCTGAATACAGGGCTTGAAATGTATGGAATCTGGTGAAATAAATATCACTTGGTACTAAAAAAAGGGTGACCTGTTTTGCATTTTAATAAAACACAGTACACAAGCATTAAGCTCAAAGCATGTTGTATATATAATTGTACCTCAGCACCTGTCAGAATAGTTAGAGGCCAAAAACTGGAATTTTCTTTTACATACAGCGTGCATCCAGCTTCCTAAGCTGACTAAATAAAGAATTTTGCTATTCCTTCTCTTTCTGGTATCAGATCCAGGAATAACCATAGCTGACTGAGACGTGACAGGAAGGGTGCTTCACCTATTCCCATCTGGAAAGTGGTCAACATGGTGAAGATAGGTAACATTTTTTTCTGGTAACAGATAGGCAATGGGTCTTTTCCACTTTATTTTAACCAAAAGAACTCTTTTTTTATTGCCACACCTAGTGTTTACAAGATTTTTAACATATTGCCTAAAGCAACGTTGAACTCTAGTGGTTTCCATTTTGATAAACCAAATAATGACTTCCCATAAAGATGTGCAGTATAATTCCCATAAAAATGCTTTTTTTTTTTCCCCCACAAAAAAAACCAATGAAAACCATGGCTTTATATAAGGTGATTACAGGCTGTGAAAAGAACCCAGTGAATCCACATCAGTTTACAACAATTAAAGATCTATAATAATGAATGGAATATTAAAAATGAGTAAGGTTAAACTATGGGAAAAATACTTTCCATATTTGATTTGCAATACTTGAACATTATCAGACTGGATTATTCTCTATATCTCTATAGATCTGTTCTGGATCTTGCAATAATAGAACTTCATGTGTAGATAAACAAAATGTAACCTTTCTGGCTGGGCATACATGTATGCTATCTGTTTTCCCAGGAAAATGGTTGACATCCATCAAGACAGCATATGCATAAGTAGTTAGTATATTTTGCTCCATTCTCTGCTTTCAATCCCACATAAACAATTTCTACAGCTGAACTTCCGACTGAACTTTTGACAGGTATAAATCTAGCATTTGCCAGAAAGAATGAAGTTGCCTTCCTGAGCATGGCTGGCAAGAGATACTTGAGAAATGAGTGACAATCCTCTTTCAACTGGAGGTCAAATGCTGCACCAATTTCCATGCCCCAAAGAATTATTCAAGGCCCATCATCTGCCAAGTAGTATCAAGGAATGCTGTTGCCGAGCCACCATCTCATACTATCACCAAAGTTAAGATTATTTGTCATTAGGTTATCTACAGGCATTCCCAGAATAGCTGCATTGTTTCTGATAGAATAATTTCTAGTTACTTATCCATTTATTTTAAAATAAAATACCTCTTTACTGAGTTGCACACTGTTAGAAAACAAGTTATTTGTTAAATCAGGAAAATTTACTATAAGCAAATAGATTTCTATAGCCTACAATTGAGTAGCTAATAAAAAAACCCCAACAATTAAATCTAAATTTGGATATCCTTAGAAAATGTATGAAGTGAAAGTTGTGGCTGCTCCGAGTCTTTAAATCACTGGAATTAGAGCATCTGTGAATTTGAATTGGTGATTAGTAAATCATTACCATTCTTGAAATAATTTGTGCAGATTTATAATATTTTCAATTTAATCAGTGTTATTACACAGTTAAGAATGCTAATGAAGCAGTGTAGACAAAAGTAAGGTTAAGAAATTAATACTTTCTAATGAAAAAGAAGGAAAAAAGAAGAAACAAAATGAAAGTTTTTGGTACATATTTGTCAGAATGATGGTGAAAGAGATGAAAACCAGAAAGATTTAATTGGATTAATATTAAATGCAAATCATACCAGTTGAAGTATGTATCATAAATTTCCTCAGCTTACCAATAAACTCAATTCATTAGGAATGTTACTGTTAGTGAAACATTAAACTAATTCAAAGTGAAGCTGTATAAATTTATCTATAGCAGTAATACTCAGTAAAATGGAGATATCAATGCTAGAAATATAGATACTGGTGCTGTTAACTACAATCTGGTCCAAAAGGCAATACTAGAACATGTAGCTGCAAAAACCAGTTGCTCAAAGTTTAAATATACTTTCATAAGCATTAAGAAAGTTATGATGCACTTGTAAAGTATTTTTCTCCAATATGGGATGAATATAGGTTTGCTGTTGCAGTACTTCAGATCATTGACATCCACTGAAAAAGTTTCCGATACCTCCACTGTCATAATCCTTTCTTCTTATGACAGCAAACAGAATTTGAGTGTAAATGCATGCAAATAATCAATGAGACAGAATTTCCATTTATCTTTTTTCTTTTTTAGTTTTTAAAACATAGGGTTTTTTTTACTTTGAAATTCTGTTACACTAATTTAGAACATACATCCATGTCAACATGGATGTAAGAACAAAGGTAAATTCTTCACATAGTCGGAATAAAGTTGACTTCAGTAAAGGATATATTGCTGTAAAATACATCAGTAAAATATATGAATAACATCTCCCATCACAGAAATTAAATTTATAATGAGACAAAAATAATCAGTTCCTCCAGTACATATAGTTCATAAAACTTTTTTTCTAACTGCAACAACATTACGTGTGTGACAATCTTGTGAAACCTCTGCTCAGATTTGTTTAATTCTCATTCTTACTCACTTAATACTGTTGTACTTGTGTTTTATTATATTTAGTTTGTTTAGTTGCATTCTCTTAGGATAATGCAACAGCAGCTCTTGAGATGAATGGAATAAATTAGCCACACTGTTACACTGATATAAAAGTTCATAGCATGATCAAAAGTATTTTTGGTGCATATCTGTAATCGAAAACATACAGTTTTAATATGTTTTAAAATAACCCAATTGTTGCTTACCCCGCTCTGTGTTTGAGCTTTTTATCTAGGATTCCATCTCTGGAAACAAGTTTATTAAATACCAAAATGCCAATCACCATGTTGACCTGTCAAACAGAAAACAAACAGTTGATCTTTCAGTGCCTGAAAGAAAATAGTTTATCCTGTTACCTCAGAAGGCACCTCTTACAAGCCTACAAAATGTCTCTTGTTTCTGAGTATTCCTTCAGAAATTGTTTAACACCTCCCTGAGCAAACCAAACGGCTGCATTCTGAAATGGGTAACATGCACATTGCAACAGGCTTATTTCTGAATCTTGAATTATGCCTGGTATTAAGTTATATGGGTAAGTGTATGCAGGCCAGAAGCTTGAGTAACATAGCTTTAATATTTCCAGAGTTTTAATTGCATTGATAGACCCTATTCCAAGAAAACCACTGCATTTGAGTTGTGCTCCCAGGGAAGAGCAAGTCAGAGCACATGATGACCGTAACCGTGTTCCTTTTTAAGTGTTTATGTCCTGTGTGGGGGTTTCCATTTATGCAGAACCAGCCTGTGTTTTTCCATATTATCCTGCACATTAGCCACTGTCTATGTCATTCACTAAAATGACAGTCTTGAGCCTTGTTTGACTGCAGTTTACTTTTTTGTGGGCCAGATGAATGCCTGGGGTAAGTCTGTTTAGCTCCACTAAAGTAAATGGTGCTATGATCACATACATGGGTTGAAGACCTAACCTAAAAAAAAAAAATTCAAGTGTTTCAGCAGTTAGACTTTGTCACTCAGTGGACATACTAATGGCATTTAATGGACAACTTAATGACTGTTATTATCCATTTGTATTAGTGAACTGAACTCTATGAACCTGTCTCTGCATGGCCCTGCAAAGAGGTAATACCAAGTTTGAATGTATTAAATGAATGTTCCTTAATTTCTTTTTATTAGAAAAGGGTAATCCTTTTTTCCCTTCAAACAGATTT
This sequence comes from Chloroceryle aenea, assembly GCA_013399075.1. Taxonomy (NCBI): domain Eukaryota; kingdom Metazoa; phylum Chordata; class Aves; order Coraciiformes; family Cerylidae; genus Chloroceryle; species Chloroceryle aenea. Next base: position 567,970 of record VWZY01000316.1, on the reverse strand, counting down.
TTTAAGATCTGTGCCAAAACCCCTAATTGTTGCCAGTCTGTCCTGCCAACTCTTTTCCAGCTTTTCTTATTATCACTTTATTTTCAGCATTTACATTTTTCAGCTGATGTTATATAATTCTTTTGCTTCATACTCTTAGGCTTAAGTGGAACAGCTCCTTCCACAGCTACTAGCTAATGGTAGGGCAAACTGTGACTGTGAACTTCAAACATCTCTGAACAAAGCTTGGCAATTACACAGAGAACATACAGTTCTATGTGAAAATTATGACTGGCTTTTTGTAAACATCCTTGGCTCCTTTATCATGACAGAGACTGTGAGCTGTACAACTGGATCCTGGCTTGACTCCAGGTAACAATGAGAGAAGCTCTATGGGAGTAGTAAACATCCATTCCAGGAAAATCTGTGTAGCTAAATGGCTATATCTTTGATGACTACCAAAAACCGATTCCCTTTGCAAGGGAAAATCATAAATAGCTGGTGTTGATAGAGCTATCCTAGTATAAATTGGTGGAGTGGAAAGAAGAATTAGATTCAAAAGCTGTAAGGGAAAAATGATAAATTATTATAAAAAATCCATACAGACTGCAGAGCAGATGCTGATAGCCAATGGCACATGTAGGGTGCAATTCATCTTACTCCAGAGGAGACACCTGAAATACATCTGACGGTTTGAGCCCTAAAACTGTGTATTTTTCTCCACTGACAATGAAATATGTCTGAGATAACTAGCTTAGATGCAGAAATCTACATTACTCATTTTTACAATTAGGCAAAGGGAATCCTACATCTAAATAAATTTCCAGAGATGTGGAAAATTAATACATAAAAGAGTAATATTTCCCAGCTATGGTGATTTTTTTCTTTGCCTTCAGAAGCTGTAGCCATGGAGAACTTGCTGGCTGGTTCCACTCCTCCTGTTGCTTTTGCTGGCACAGAGATACAGTGCCAACCAGCACTCTATCAAGACCGTCACTGAACTTCACAAGGCAGTGACAATTGCATAGATGCTACTGATAATAACTCAGAGATGCCTGTAAAAAGTTTTTTGTGTTGCCAGTGAGTACGTTACTCGTTCACAGCTTGTGAAAGACATGTGTAAACATGTCGAGATAAGTGATATAAAGAAGTGATAAAATTAAACAAATCATGCCTTCAAAATACTGAAGGTATGTTAAATAATACTGAGCTCAGTATTTTCAGTAAAATGTAATGCTACTGTATAGCTAAGCTTTTATCATTTCAATAGCACATTCCATCATTTCATACTAAAATACTGGAAATTATATTAATGTTTACCAATACAACAGCCGCTGCAGGTCCAACGAAAGCATAAAGTAGCCCTCCTTCAAGAGACAGCCAACAGCTGGAAGGAACATTAGAGAAGAACTAACATATTAAAAATAAGTATAATGCATTGCCAAGAAAACATTACCATAGCATAAGATTCTTCCATTGTGTGTTCAATCTTACATGTAGAGATTCATGTGCACACACAAGAAAGAATTACAGTGTTGATACAATGATGTAGAGAGTTGAAAGTTATTTCCATTACCAATTGTTAATGTTTCAGAAGTTTTAATGTGAATTACACATATACTGAAATGCTTAAATTGTATTAAAAGTACAATAGAAAATAAGTTTGCAAATCTTTGCTGAATTTTCTCTAACCATGTATGGTGAAGTAACTGAACAGGATTTGCCAGGCAGGTATCTAGAAACACTTCCAGCTTACGATGTCTGACAGTTCTATACTTAAAGCAGTAAAAGGTTAAGTGACTGTAATGCAAAACTTTAAAAAAAAAAAAAAAAGGTTTCAACATAGCTTCTTTTATGCCATATAGTAATTGCTACTAGAACTAGGTCTTACAGACAATATTCCCATTAAAGAAAACTCATACAGAAAAACTATATATAAAACTCATAAAGAAAACTGTTCTCTATTCTCTGGAATACTTTTCAAACAATTTCATAGAATCATAGAATATTAAGGGCTGGAAGGGACCTCAAAAGATCATCTAGACCAACCCTCCTGCCAGAGCAGGATCACCTACACTGGGTCACACACATCCAGGCAGGTCTTGAACATCTCCAGAGAGGGAGACTCCATAACACCCCTGGGCAGCCTGTTCCCGTGTCCGTCACCCTCACTGTGAAAAAATTTCTCCTTATGTTTCTGTGAAACTTCCTATGCCCCAGCTTCCACCCATTACCCCTTGTCTTATCATCAGGCATCACCGAGAAGAGCCTGGCTCCATCCGCCAACACTCACCCTTTATAAATTTATAAACATTGATCAAATCACCCTCAGTCTTCTTTTCTCCAGGCTAAAAAGCCCCAGCTCCCTCAGCCTTTCCTCATAAGTGAGATGCTCCACTCCCTTGATCATCTCTGTGGCCCTGCGCTGGACTCTCTCAAGTAGTTTATATATTTTTAAAATATATTTATATGTTATCTTTTAAAGCATCTGAAAACTGCATCTTTTGGTGAGCTACTAATCTAGCAGAGCTAGTTATACTGCATCAGGGCTTTCACTGAAAACCATCAGATTTCCAAACACAGAGCACTTACAGTCAAATTCTAAATATTTGATACACCATGATGTAAAGCTTTTTGTATCTGCAAAAGATACACACACTGAAGTAAATGCAGCTGTGCTGATTTCCCAGTGATTACACATTCAAAGAACTGCATTGTTATTTAAATGCACGATCACACCTACATATAAGAAAATTCAAGTATGTGCATTGAAATAAATTATTTGGATCTCACATCCAGAAACATTCACATCAGAATCATACGTATCTTCCTTATTTTCCAATACTGTTTTTGTGCTTTTGAAAACTATGTAAATTAAATGCAAATATGTAACATTAATGGTCTGTTATGGATGGAATTCTAAATGCAAAGAAGAGTTTTTCCTGTTGCAAAGAAGCCATGCGAAATCTGCCACATGAACCCAACTGCAACGGTGTGCTAAAATCTGGAATGATAAATTGATGCAAATAGTTCATAGCTGCTTCACTGTTAAAAAGGTAATTCATGTCAGGCTGTTCTATATTCTACTTGAAAAACCGGCTATAACAATAACATTCAATTCATTTTTGTAATGTCAAAGAAAAATGCTTTCAACATTTTCTGCAATTATTCTTGCTGTTTTTCCAAAAGCTAGGTTGGTTATTCAGACAGGCTGAGAACATGGATTTCTGAGAGGGAGAAACGTGTTCACAGTGCATTTCCCTACCTGTATGAACTTTTAAACTTAGTGAAGATGACCACTCTGCTTAACTAAGACGTATAATTAAAATGTTCGTATTTGTTGGGAGGTAGAAATATCAGTTCATAAAAATTGTAATGTATTGTTTTTGAAATATAGTTTTAGTTACCTGTGCTGATTAAAACGGTAAATAAGGGTTTGTTTGTTGGGTTTTTTTAAATAGAAAGAAAACAGTTTCTACCACAAAAGAACCTCACAGCCAAAGTAGAACTGTTCCCTTCCTGTTCTATGCCCTCAAGTAAAAAGTCTTTTCAAGTATGACTTCCATTTAGAGGCACAGTTGGATAAAAATGTGGAGGTTGTTTTCTTTTCTTTACATTATCTGAAATTTCAACAGCCGGGATTTTCAACAATGTGGATGTGATTATTGCAATGTATTTTATTTCTGCCAGCTGATGAATCTGAAATACACTTTTCCCTGATCATTTTCTGTTGAAAACTTTCTGATTTTCATGTGCCTTCTTATGGTATAAGGCAATTGCTGTTGTGTTTTTACTATTTTTTCCTTCTTCTCTTCTTTTTCTTTGCTCTGATAGCTTTTTTCTGTGCTTTATATTTCTTTTTATTTTGTTCTTCTATTCTGTCTTCTTTCTCCAATTCCCCTATACCGGAAAGCCATATAAATTGAATAGCATTAAGAGCATCTACTGCTGGTTTTATGGGACCATGGGACCATATTACATGGTCATAACATTCTGCGGAGTGATGAAGTATCTGTAGACTTGACCCTGCATCCTGTACATTTTGTGAGCTCTTTGTCACTCTCCAGTAGCATGATTCCTTTTCTTAAGAGAACATGACTATGACAGAATTTTAATATTTGCTGATATAACAAATTCCTGGAAGTTATCTGTACTGTTCTTGAATATATAGCACTGTATGTAAACATAAGTATGTCATACAGGTTTATTAACCCTAACTTGTATTTGTGGTGTTTTCATAGCTCTGATATCTGAAGAGAGGTAGCAAAATATCAGACTCACAGAAATAGTTGGAAAAAACAATCAAGCTTTCAGACACACAAATCCTTTTCAGATATCCTGTAATACCTAAAAGCTTGTCACTGCGGTTTTTGTTTTTACAAAACCCTTCAGCTTCTGCACCTGTATCAGTACAAGTGTCTGTATGAAGCAGTTTTACAGTAATAGAACTGTAAAATATTACTGTAAATATAACAGTACAGTAATATAACTGTCTAATAATTAGGACTGATAGATAGAAATCAGACTTGATCACAGAATTCATTCAAGCATGAACAATGCAAGCCACACCCCTCAGTCAAATACCCTATGAAACAGATCTGCTTCAAAGATCCTTGAGCTTTCTCCTTTTCAGTCAATCTCTCTCTGTGTGGGACTATGGATATTGTGGGACTTAATTTCTTCTATTTTACTCTTAATTTTCTGAGTTTGGAACAGTCATTTTAAAATCTTACATACCAGGAATATTTTGCAACAGGACACATTTTGGATGGCAGCATGTGTGTAACTGATTGCACTGAAACAGGCCAAATATAGTGTTAGCAGCTAAAAAAACTTACACATGTGCTTTAGTTATGGGAGGAGGAGTAGCCCAGCCATTATGGAACATAGTTCTTTGCTGGCTTTTAGATTGGGACAGCATGTCAGCTGGTGATGGAGGAGGAATCCCCATTCCCTGTTTTCTTTATATTATCCTGATGTCAAATGGTAAGAAAATGTCTTTTCAAATAAGAAAGCTGCATTATGGTTCTTTTTGTCCCTTGGACACTTCCTTTTGTGCTTTTGTCCCACAGTACTGTGTGCAGCTGAAATTGGATCCTGGGAGAGGAGGTGATACATGTACAGAGACCTGTTCTTTTTTTCTTTCCAGGTTAATATATGATTTGTTGCTTTGTCTGCATATTTCAGTAAATGCTCTTTTAAAAATGCATTTAGTCCGGGAAGGAAGCAAGAAGCAAGACTTATTAAAGCTAGTAGTCACACATGAGTAATTTCAGTAGTGTAATTGCAACGGGACTGTTCCTACCAGGGACAGAGCTACATCCCCAGTGGGCTCTGGACATTGTAATCTTGTGATTTGTAATTCTCACAGCCTTAATGGTTCTCCAGTCCTGTTTCAAGAACTAATAATAAAAAACCCTAACATGAGCACATACTAGTTAGAAAAAATGTTAGAGAAGCAGGTCCTTAATATAAATCCCAAAAGCTGGCTAAGACTTTTGTTTCACTAATGACTGCCAGCTATATGTGCAAGTTAAGCACTTCAGTTTAGGTAAACTATTCCTCATTAAAACAATGGAAGACACACCTTGTCACAGTTTAAAACTAAAGACCTCAGTGGTTAGGGCTGGTATTCAGGAGATTTGTTTTTGAATCCTTACCCACCCAGAGCTGGAGTGAGGGCTTCAAGCCTCCGCCACCATGTGCCAAGATGATGTGACACACAGGGCAGGAAGGGGGAATCCTGATCTTGTTCAGTAATGATGCTAAGGAGAATAATCAAATATTCATTGAAGTGAGGACTTAACCTAACTCATCCACAACTTTGATGAATACACTCATTACCAGCCTACAGAGTTATATTTCCTCCCTTTCTGTCCAGATGCATACTTAATTTCTTAGGCAATGTGAGAAGAGCTCCAAACAGGACAACTGAAAGAAATGTGCTCTTGCATACACAGCAGATCAGAGCTTGGAGTGTTCCGCTGCCATGAGGGATGCTCAGCTCAAGCTCCTTTTTCAGCTGGATACAACTGATGGGCAGTCTCACTGAGGAGTTTCCAGGGTGCTAAATACTCACTGGAATCAGTCATGTGACTAAACAAGAACTGTATTAATAAAATGTAAATGAAGTACACAAATATCCTCCTTGATGTCTCTCAATTACATTCTAGTTCAGGAAATGGGCTGGATCAGGCACTCCATGGTAGAGGGGATGGATGGGAGAACTATTTTGAGATTTCTGCAGGGCTCTGTCTCTGAGCAGAGAAAGGGCATTAAAACCAAGGTACATGCTTGGTGGGCAGAAATCTGGGTGCCAAAGGGACTCTTGTCGGTACAGTTTCAGATATATTTAGAGGTTGGAAAGTGCTAACTGTAACATTTAACATTCTCTTTCCTATATGTATTTAAATTTCAGGTGTGTAAGTGGACCTAATCCTCAGTGTTTCTAAAAATCTTGGTACTTCAAAACCTCCCAAGAAATCCAGGATCCCTGGTGCTTTGCTGAGCTCAGTCCAACACTGACATATGGTTTTCTCTTTGTTCTTTCATGGACCACTCAGTGACACTTAGGGCAGTTCCAAGTGTGAATGGATACCTGTAGAGCCTTTAGACTATGCTTAGTAATTCCTCATTGGTATGACATTCTTAATTAAAAATATAATTTATCATTACATATTGACTTACTAGTGAGCTGTTCCATATCCTTTTGTCTTGGTAAACCCTATTGATATGGCAACCACTAATGCCGGTAATCCTGAAAAAAAAACCAAAACAGTAAAAACCATCAGATGATGACGAAAATATTGCTGTTCTGCCTGGACAAAAAAAATGAGAGGTAACGCTAATGAGAAATGGCCAATTCTATGTGGAATGAATCATTTAATGAAGCATGGTGCTATTACAGGATTTGTTTTTCTGAAGTACTGGCAGTACTGACACTGTTTTCTGCCCATGGTGCACCACTTTGATGGTACTTGTACACTTGACAGGTCTGAAAGTGAACTAAGAAGAGGCTTCATGAATATTCAGTAAATGATTTTTCTTGTTTCATTTGGATTTCTTGATGTTACACTGCTTTGCTGAAAATCTTCTAAAATTTTATTAAAATGTATTTGTAAAAGAATTATAATATATACATCAGCATAGCTTGAGATAAAGTGGAAGGGCTCCTAACCTAGTTTTCTTTTTAGTAACATGCTGTCTACTATCTTTCAGATTTCCTGAAGAAAATTATGTTATTCTTGACATTGTTGCTGCATTAAACATTTCATTCCAATGATTCTGAGGCAATGAATTTTACGGACTTACCCCATCCAAGGCACAGGAAACGTTTCCTTATGAGCCGTGTCCTAATTTTTCCAGTAACAGCCATATATGACTGCCACGCTTCTGTCAAAACCCAACAGAATGAAGCTAAGAAGAAGAAGTGCAAAAATGCGGTGGTTGTGGTGCAGATGCCCTGAAGGGAGGAAAAAGAAGCTCTTGCTGAATACTTAGGGACACTCATTTCTGTTTTCAATTCAAAGAGTTGTCATATTCTATCATCTTGACCATTATCCCATTATCCTTCGTATCAGCTTCCCTTTTTATGATGTGGTGGTCACAAAGAGGGAAAGAGAGATGTTGATGGGGATTAGGCAGAAGAGGTTTTGACTGTTTTTCCAAACACTAAGTGTGCTGAGCAGGGGCAAAGAACACAGAATAAATCATACCACCAGATTTTTCTCTAGAAAAAAAAAAATGTTTCTAGATTTTTCTGTAGAAAAATCTACAGATTTTTTTTCTGTAGAAAAATCTACAGATTTTTCTCTCTTTCTCTATTGAAGTGAATCCCTGAATTTACTTCAACCAGGGATCTTCATAAACCATTGTTGCAAGCAAGTTATAAAGTTACTGATTATTAAATCTCACAGAGCTGAATAAAAATGTGGGGATACAAATGCTCCTAAATGCCAGTTATATTTTGTTTCCCTCTATGTAGAAAGATCAGGACTGTAAATCTGAATTTTAGGCAATAACTTGTTCTATTTATCTATTTATTTATTTCCTACAGAAAGTTAACCTGTTGGAATATACTGCCTGAGGTCTTTTTAGTCAGGTTGAAGTATTGTATCCTTAACAATTACTCTGGATATTTTTTTTATGAGTGTCAATCATTTGTCATCTGAAAAGTATTCTGAGAACATGCAAATGGCTTTCTTTTGTCACTGTAGCCCTTAATTAAACTTGACATTGCAGCTTATATAAATGAGCTTCTTGGCATAAGTGATGATATACCCTCCACTGTGTTGCTTAAAATGCCAGCTGCTGGCTATAAAAAGCAGTGTGCATTGTACACCAGAACCAAAACCACACTAGTAATGTGGAGAATATCCTCATCACAATTTATCCTTATCACAAGGGTCAAAATTATAAAATAATTACACCTCCAATATTAAAAATGCAAGATTATATTTGAGAAATGTAGATACTATTTTTACGTTTATTTCTTTATTCAACATACACACCTTATAGCTATCTTGCATGTAATAAAAAGCTAGTCTTTTTATTTTCTTTTTTTTTTTAACTAAAATCCCAGTTCAGCAAACTATGGAGGGAGAAAATATGCAAGTTCCAAATGCCTATATTGTTGAATCAATGCTGGTAACTACAAAAATTTGGTAAGGATAAGATATATATAACATTTCACATTTATTGTTTTATTTTGTATTCCTAATTACTAACAGGTCTTCGTGGTTTGGATTTTCTATTGTGTGAATTTTCCCAGATTCTTGTCTAAAATCAGTTGTGTCAGTTCACTCCAATAACTATCTCAAATACAGGGCTGATATCTGCTGCATAGTATTAACACCACATTGGCATTAGCTGATATCAACTTCTGAACTTTCAAAATATTATGTATCTGAAGAGTCAAAACTTAGTGATTTGCTGCTATGAATTTACAGATGTGACAAACACCCTGTTTTCTAATCACTGTTCAAATTGTCTATTTAAATCTGGGGGAAAGGGAAGAGCAAGAGAAAGACTGTTTAATTTTAAAACCGAGGAATGTAGATGGAAAAAAAAAATCAGATCCTGAAAATGCACTAGTCATGCCATCCTAGTTTTTGCCATTAATTCTAACATTTAGATGTCACTAAAGTGTGTGGACTCATAAAATCCATCCTGTTAATTCCTGACTGATAGCAGTATTTCCTGTGTACAAAAATAAATACTTACTTAAAATTAAAATTATGCAGTGAAACACGATAAATATAATCGAAAATATGTAAATGTCCTTTATTTGAGCTGGCTCATATGATATGAATTTCCACTATGCAACTTCAGCTTTCTTTCCTATCTATGTTTTTGTAAAAGTTAGCATGGTCTCTTGGAATAAGAATTTGACAATAGAATTACTTTTGAGGAACACTACAGAAACTTTAGGAGCAAATATCATAGGTAAAACACAGTATTATGCTGAAAGAAATGTGAATATACTATTTCTCTTATAAATAATTCAAATACAAACTAATCCTGATCTTTCTGGTGACAATATTGCCAAGTCTTATGGCTGACTGAGCATAGACTGTAGGATTTAGTTCATAACTGTATTGAAAGAAAGATAGATGATGATCATCTGAGACAAATGTGGACGTGGCTTCTGTGGAAGAAAGAACTGCGATGAAAATGTTAATGACCATTTTGATGACCAAATGAGAAGACAGAAGAAAATTTTATTAGAAATGACCTGTGCTCTAGCTGGGATACATGACTGCTGTTGATAACTAACTGTTCTAAATGGTAGACAGGGGTCTTTAATGAATACCACTGTGAGTCTGTATCACTGATAAAACAGCATACTTGCATCACATATGATCACAAAAATGCAAATTAGTCTTGAAACTCCACCTGACAACTGCTGTGGGATTGTGATGACAGAATCACATGCAGGCAGTGCTTGAATTGAATTCAGCCTCCCTCCTTTCCCAGCCAGAGAAGCACTCCTGGCAAATAAATCTCAGCTCTCCCAGGTATAGCCATGGGCTCAGCATGGTTGACAAATAGCACCCTGCAAATCTGTCTTTTATGTACTTCTGTATTCTTCCTCTTTGATAAACAAATGAACAAACAAAGCTGTCCTGTCTGGGAAAGCGCTATATCTGGGATGGCTATATCCAAATACGAACAAAAATTCATTTTCACCAAAGGTTGTTATTAAATAGAGCATTGAGTATCCCTAGCCAGGGAGCCATACTTGCAGCAAGTATTTCATTGGGTTTCTTTTCCTTCTCACCAGGTCATGGACTGCTTCCTATCTCTCTTTCTCCATCTCCTCTTCTTACTGCCAAGGGACTACCACCTCACCTCACCTTGCTGCACATGCACTAAAACCTTGTGGACCATCCCTCACAGAAAGCCACAGTGTGTTAACATGTCTGCACCAAGGTAGTGATACACATCTTCCCCACTGCTTTCGGAGGAGACATTGCTTATTTGTTTCTAATTCCAGTTTATTAAAACTCGCTGAATTAATTACCTGGTCTGAGCACCTGTCAACTTGCAATAAAATTAATTTCAACAGCCTAATTTATTCACTATTTCTTCAAGCTTCTGAAATTAAGTCAAATCCGTTACCCTAACTGCCTCTTCCTCCCCTTGCTGTTGCTATTTAATTCTAATTACAAGTGAGGGAAGGGATCTTTTCTGTCCTCAGAATGTACAATTTCATGAGCTTTAATTGAGCCTCTAGTGTTTAGATACCTTGAATATCTAAGTAAGACCATTCATCCTTTTTAATAAACCATATACTATTGAAAGCAACAGCTCACACCAGGTATCAAATTATTTCCTTCTTTTATTCATGTAACACACCTACTGCAAATGAGTGTACTGAAGCACAGCTGAGAAATGTAAATAGCAGTGCAAATTAAAAGCTGCTTATTCTAGAGATTAATATTTTACTGAAATAATAATATGGAGAACATTACTACATTTTTATCTCCTCCAAAAAGTAGGACATAAATGCAACCACAAAATAATAATTTATCATTATTTTTGGAATATTTTGTTGTTGGTGGTTAGTTTTTGTTTTTGTTAATAGAACAGCGTTTTTTGTTTTAATAGCAGTGTGAATAGATCTTCCACACAAAGACAAAGAGGGTTAAGTAAGGATACCTGATTTATCTTCTTGCCATGAAACAGGTTCTTTTTCTATCAACAAACTAGTTGCTTGTCTCTGGGTTCTGATAAATAGTATAAGAATCAAAGCTACTGGAAAATGAACATGAAAAATGAAGCCTGTATTTGTGATAGCAAAGTGAATAGGGCTAAAATCCACTCATCTGGATTATGTCATGAAGTAGAAATAAAAGCTAGTAGAAAATAATTTAAATAATAAATTTTCTTCAAGGCTAAAAACGATCATGCCCTTGATTTACCTATAAGGAGATGAGCCTAAGGAGATAATTTAAACAGGTGTTAATTTTATTCTTATGAAGTTTTGAACATGCACTGAATATACAAAGAGTGTTCAAAGATCACAACAAACAATAAATAAAAAACAAGAACAAACAAAACAAAGAGAATGCAAAGGATGCAACAAAAAGCAGAACTATAACTCTATGTCAGNGATTCCATTGACTTGGTCTGGTTTTTTTTTTTTTTTTTTTTTTTGTGACAAGTGCTCAACTACAAAACAGTTTATATTTTCCTTCTTTAAATTAAAAATATAAATTCATAAAGGAACATACTGCTTATTATTTTATATCTGCCCTTTTATTACTATTTATTTTTAAACTGATGTGCACCTGAGTCTCAGGAACAGCAGACACTGTCAGAATACAGGTATAGAGTATACTGGTCAGATGATCTTGGATTCTGGATTAAATACATATTTCTAAAATAAACTGCCATGAAATAGTAGATGGAATTTCAGGGCCTGTGGGATGAGGAAGTAAGGGCTTATTTTTTTGGAAGGGGGACAGATTTTCAATGAACAAAAAAATATGGCAAGCAAACTTGTCTCTTGCAAACATATTGGAAACTGTTAGGATCTTAAAAGCCTGAGAAATCCTGGCTGTAGACTTTCAGGTATTGCTTCCAGGAACATTAGTATTATTGGCACCATAAAGCTTTGAAGGTACCTTTTAATAAAAAAAAAAATAAAAATCACATGTCCTTTTCTTTTGTCAGGCTTGAGTACTGCTAGTATGACTTGTCCAAGCAAAGAATTCATGAAATCTGATGCCCATATTGAAAAGAACATTGTAGTGGTAGAGTTGTTGCAAAACAATGTTATTCATATTTTAAACCAACAGTTATGAAACTATTTACTATAATTAACTTATAGACTAACTTTTAGATTTTCTAAAAATCTTCTCCAATCTCCTTAAAAGTTGAAGGCTCAAGTGATTTAAGTACATTACATTGTGTTCTGCTATCTAACATGAGAACCAAAAATTATTAGCATTTGACGATGAGCATTTATGTGAAGACATAGGCAGAGTTAATTATTACACTGCAGAATTCTATATGTGGTACAAGACAATGTGAGTGGAAACCTTTATTTGGATTTTTAGAGTAAGTTAATTTTTCAGTGCAATAGCAGGGGCTTTTGAGCAGTTATGTGATATCCCCCACAAAGATAATGAGCAATAACTACGGACATTCAATTTTATCTTCTTCTACTCAATCATTTTTGTTTGCCCGCAAGAAGTAAGTTGCTTTTCCAGGTAATAATAAATACCTTATAATCTGTTTGTAAATAACCCAGCTGTTTCTGCAGTTCCTTTGGTTTAGTTCACAACTGCAGTTTCACAGAGAACATCTATATCATCAATAGCACCACAGTGCCACTCGAAGACATTTTCAGTATTAAGTTGTTTTGATTTTTATTTACTTTTTGGTATCTTGTGTAAATTGTGCCAACAGTTGCTACATGTGCCCAGTGTCAGGATACAATATAATTTGTTCAGCTATTTTGATTTAAGGTTTGTCTTCTCTTCTTGGCTCTGTCCTCTTATCTGACAGTGTAACCTCAGTGATCCTAGGGCAGTGGTTTAAGTGTGACTGAAGGAAAACACTTTAAATGTTAAGTTTTCTTCGCAGTTGCACTTTCCACACACTTTAAACACCTGTCTTCTTATTTTCACCTAAGTTTTTTCTAGATGCTTTACCAACAGGTTCAATAATAATGAACAAAGTACAAAATTGTTCTATCAACTAAATATGAAGGGATAGGCTGATGTTTTTTGGGATGCAAAAGAACTAAAGAGAGTTCCTTGCTGCATATTCAAACCTTCCTTGTTCTATTGTATGGCAGAAACTGCCTATGCTAGTGAAAGTATCCTTTATGTACTGGCATGTGACCTATGATGCTAAATTTTTATTCAATTTGTTGGCACAGTTTTGACCTGGGCCAAAAAGTGCTCTCCCAGCCCAGGCCCACGCACATATTGAAGGTGAGCCTGGGCCAGGAACCCTGCCTGAAGGTCAGCTTGCACAAAACTGTCGTCCTGCCCTGGAGGGTTTGGTTGTAACAGATGCAAGCCAGTGTTGTGCTAATTTACCTCGGATCTATAGAAATATTTGTGGCTCATTTTGTTTACTGGTTGGGACAGAGGCAAGAAATCCAGCTGGATAACTCATAATATGCTCAGCTATTGCTAACATATGAGACACTAAAATCCATTCTGTGTTCTTTACAGCAGTCTCTGGAGAATGTGCAGGTTTGTAATGTGTTAACTCAGGATTGCTTTCTTGGTGGCATGCCTACTGTAAATTGAAAGCCAGTTGGAAGACCATTCTCATACAGTTTCCTTACACTAATACTCATTTTAGTTTCCCTCCTGGTTTAGGTTGCAAGCAAATGAGCTCAGCACAAGCAATATCATCGAGCAGGTTACTCAGAGGCAATTTAGTTTCGTTGATTGCAAGATCTGGCAAGGGAAGATCTTCTCTTTTGTTTTTGTGCTGTGAACATGTATAGTTTTCTGGGCAGGCAGGAAACGAAGGAATAGGATGCTCCAACTTCATAGGATTAATTAAAAAGTCAGTGGAAAGATTAATTAAAGTGGGCTTTATATTGGCCATTACACCTATAGAATAGGGAATCAAAGATGCATGAGCAGAGAGGCTTGTGATATGGCTTCTTATCCTAAGTGGTTTAAATGTTTACAAATTATTGGATGAGTATTTTTCTGGTAACAGAACATAGCTTACATCACATCATGAATTTATTCCCCTGGCTTGATGTTAAACACTTTAAACAAGATAAATGTCAACTCTGTTAGAACAAAATAACAGTATTTTAACTATCTCTTTACATGAATGTGTTGTGAAGTTCCCAAAGCTCAGAATAGCATGTTTTCAGGCAGGCATAAAAGAAAATAAGAATATATTTACAACTGAAATTATAAAATCAATTTAAATACAGGTGTTTCAATTTATTCGTGACTAATTAATCTCAAACTGCTATCAATGTGTTGTAATAGTGATGTTTCACTGGGCCAGAGAACACTCTTTCGTTGTTCTCTTCTTTTTCTTGTATCTGGTAACAATTTATCCAAAGTCAGCCCTTTTGAGTGTAATGTGATCATGCTCCATTCAGTAAAAAAAGTAGAATTCGCTGGCATGCTTTGTTGAAAAAACTTCATTACTGAGCTATTGAGGAATGGCAATTAAAAAATTAAATTGAAGGTGATGTTAACCTGAAAAATTACTTTACGAAAATAGTTTTGTGAGGTTTTACATTACCAAGGCTGAAAGATTTCTTATTTTACGACAGATAATGTATAGATTTGTGGATAAAATACACATATAATATAATTTGGTTTTTGAATTGATGGACAAGCAAAATTATCCTGATCTCTGAAAACCAAGGAAGAACTGAAGTTCTTATGTTCTTGCACATCATTGAGGATGACAGTATTATAGAAGCAGAACTGAAGGTGCAGGGAGGGGATTGATATCAATTTGCCCTGAAAAGTCTCTGTAATTGGCTGTGACTCATAGGAAAAAAGAAACTACATTTTTGGCTGTCAGAGTGGTTCTGCTGGGCTGTCATAAACAATTCTATTCACTCAGGAACTATGCAAATTAAGGTGGAGATTATGGATAAATCATAAGCTACACTGATGTTATTACACTTTGGGTTTTAGCATAGTTTTTTTTCAAAAACTGTTTTTTCTGAAAATTCCATACTGGTTTAATTTTAAAATAGGAAATGTGCAGTGTGCTCTCTTATATGAAGACAAATGCTTTTGGCAGGTTTGAAGAGATGATTGCATTAATGATGAAGAAAAAGCTGTTTGGCTATAACATACAACAATGTGCTGTGTGCTCATTTCAACTTATTACATAAAGGTACCCTGATTTTTAGATCTCTCTTTGGGTTGTTGCAAGAATTGTTTTGTTGTATTAGCATACTAATGCTATACCTGTTTTGGAGAAGAATGAAGGATACATGAACCAGCATTCAATCAGAGTGATGAGGAACCCAGTCTAAAGGGTTCCAAAGGTGCTTTCTAACTTCAATTTATTTAAAAGTTCACTGTGGCAACTGTGTGAGTAGCTCATGGCAACAAGCCAGCATTGATAATGAAGGGATGGCTGAGCTAAGCACAAGGGTTACACATGAGTCAGCAATGACTGTAGCTGAAGAAAAGAGTACCTCAGAGCACAGTTGAGAGGGAGCTCCCTATGGAGTTCTGAGAAAAAGAGGTGTCTGGGCACTGACAAATGCAAGGAATTGAAGGATCTTCCTTCAAGAGATGGCATAGGAGGGTAAAAGAATGGAAATTGACGTGTGCAAGACAGTGAAGCCTTACATGCGAGATTTCAAATTCCGATAGGAGTATCCAAGTGCTGCCAACGTAAACTGATCTTTTGATGAAAAAATTACCAGGAAAAGCCCTCATTGGGTACATAGAAAACAATGTCCTTTGTTGCCCTTCAGTGCTATGTGGGTAAAAAACTGTTGTCAAAGAAATTTTTCTTTTAGGAAAATGTGATTGTCGCTTGAGTATCTCTAATTTAAGTCAGATCATCTGTTTACTCTATTTTAAATTTTGATCTCATTTGCTAACAATAAAATTGCTGTAATTTAAAGGAGTTTCCAGAGCAATCAAAATGATGACTTAAATGAGAAGTTCAACAACAAAGCCTGCAGTTGCTTTTCACTTAGTCTGACTGTGATGATTATATTTCTGACATATGAAACCAGTCCATTTTCTTGTCTGGGATATTGGTGTCAGCAAATATTCCTTCTCTGCATAACTTTAAGAGTTTCATCCCTTTACACAACTGACTGAAACCATTAAAGCAGTAGCTTTGCAACGCTATTACGACACTGAAATATGTCACCTACCCTATTTTTTTCATGTTTATTTTTTAATCACAGTTGTATACATAGGTCTTGAAAATCTTTATGTAAGAATAATGAAAAGGAAAGCGATGATTTTACTTGTAAGAGCACCCTCAGTTTCAAGCATGCACAGTTTCCCAAAAAGTACAGTGTAATTTGGGATTAGCAAAATGGAGACACCGAGAAATGCTTGCTTTTGACACAGATAGATTGTCCAAAATATAAATAATCCAGGAAAGGGAGATAGTACCTACATTATTGTGGTCAACCAAAGTCTTCTCATACCACATAACTTCAATTTCTCTTTCAAAAATAACTTTTTTTAACATTTTTTTTTTTAAAGACATATTATGGATACATCTATTTTAGCAAAATAGATGTAC
This sequence comes from Chloroceryle aenea, assembly GCA_013399075.1. Classification (NCBI taxonomy): domain Eukaryota; kingdom Metazoa; phylum Chordata; class Aves; order Coraciiformes; family Cerylidae; genus Chloroceryle; species Chloroceryle aenea. The sequence continues at coordinate 551,260 of VWZY01000316.1, read as the reverse complement.
TTGCAAACAAAATGGGTTAGAACACATTCACTCATCCTGTGGCCAGCTGGAATGATACAGCAACTGTCTATATTAGTAAATTTCTTTGTACTCCAAAATAAGGTGGTCACATCCAAAGAGCCTGCTGTTGCTGGCACCTTGCCAGTTCAAACTATCCCAAACTCTGGTCATTGACGGGGATAATGTTAGTTAGTGTGGGACAAAATTATGCCAGAAGGCATATGCTAACGCTTCCAGGCTATGGATGACACATGCCAATACTTGGGGTCATGCCCACCTACAGAGGCATGTAGAACACTTTGGCTTTGTTCTCTTATCTAATAAAACATGTTGTGGTTTTGAGCAAATGTGGTGGGTTGACCTTGGCCAGTAGCTGAGCACCCAGTCACTCTCTCACTCCCCGCAGCATGATGGGGGAGAGAATCAGAAGAGCAAAAGTGAGAAAAACTCGTGCCTTAGATAAAGACAGTTTAATAAGCAAAGGAAAAAAAAAACCTGCACCAAGTGATGCAAAGCCACTCACCACCTCCCACCAGCAGACTGTTGCCCAACCAGTCTCCAAGCAACAGATACCTTTGAAAGACCACCACTAGCTGTATTACTGAGCATGTTGTCATATCGTATGGAATATTCTTTTAATCATTTGGGGTCATCTGTCCCATCTGTGTCCCCTCCAAACTTCTTGCCTGCCCCCACCCTAATCACTGGCAGGACAGCTGAGAACGGCGAAGGTCTTGACCCTGTGCAAGCACTGCTCAGCAATAGCTAAAACATTAGCATGTCAGCAGTGTGGAATATTTCACAATGATTCCTTTAGTGTGACTATAAAAAGTTGTAAAGTTGTGAGTATTAAAGAGGAACACTATAACAACCTGTGTGCTTTAAAGGAACAAAGAATGCAGTGGTTTTGTAGAGAGATCAGATGCAGCAGGAGGAGTTATAACTAGAAAAAGCCCCTCTGTCATATTACTTCAAGCCAGAATTCTTGAATAAGGGGAATAGCAGGGTTTTTTTATTGGCCCTGGCTTTCTCACCTGTATTCCACTTCCATCTGCTTCTTCTCATGAAGCCATAGAAAAGGTTTAGCTGAGCTACTCCATACCTGGGATGTAAGGTGAGGCATATGCACTCCTGTCAATAGAATCTGGAGAAGGACCTGCTACGTCGTAACTATTTTGATAGCACTGATGCCATACACATACCAGTAAGCATATGGTTCTTCTTCTTATGTACTCTAAGTATATTCTTCCTATGGGAGTCACTACAAGGAGTCCTGTTAAGAGCCCAATGCTTTCTGCAAAGCCTCATATCTAGCAGTTTCACCTTTGCTTAACTTATAGGCAGTCCTAGAACATAAGCCTCCTGCTGGAGAAAAAAAAATGGGTGTCCAAATGAGGATGGAAAAATTTTGTGGAAGGACAATGGAGAGAGTATACAGAGTTCTTAGCAAGATAAAATACAGAGAGAACTAATGCCTAATAACATGATAGCTTTCTCCAGGTTGGCTTTAGCTGTGCTTTTAGATAATGCTTCCCAAGGAATTTGAAGAGCTTCCCCTTAAAGACACTTACAGCAATAAAAATATTACAGTGTCTCCCAAGCTTGCTATTTCAGGAAGAAGAAGGGAACTAGAAAGTCAACATGATCAATTTGAAGAACATCATATCAATTTCTGAGCTGTCATCAGCAGCAGCAACAAGAGGAAGCAGGCAGTGTACAAAGCTGCCGTTTTGAAATCCTGCTTGAAATGGACTTTATTCTTTCACCTGTGTATTTTTCTGTGGCGATTTGACCTTGGTTGGATGCCAGGTGCCTAACAAGACTATCACTCTCCCCTCCACACCTCCTCTCAGTTGTACCAAGAGGAAGAAAATAAGATGAAACTCATGGGCTAAGACAAAAGCAGTTTAATGAAGATGCAAAGAAATTGCATGCACAGAAAACATAAGAAAACAAAGTCTTATTCTCTACTTCCCCTCAGCAGGTGATGTCTGGCCCTTTTCAAGGGGCTCCAGACCCATAACGGTTGCACCAGAGGACAAGCTGATGTCATCTCCCACCCCCCCTCCTTTTCCTAGCTTTTATATTTCAGCTGATGTCATATGGTATGGAATATCCCTTTGGTCATTTTGGGTCAGCTGTTGCAGTCATGTCGCCTCCCAGGATCTTGTTCACCCCATCCCACTGCAGGGGCAATGTTGAAAAATCCTGCCCAGCAGCAGCCACAACATGGGTGTTCTATCAGCACCTTTCCAGCTCTCCATGCAAAGCACAGCACTAGGAGGGATTCTATGGGGAAAATTAGCTCTAGCTCAGTCAGATCCAATACTTTTTCATATCAAAGAAGATATTCTGAGACTCCCAAATTTATTTGGTCTATTTAATCTTCTGTTTCACTCATAGCGGAACTGTGACCACTTGCACAGCAAAGATACTAATGTTTTGTAAGGTGATTTGTATTCCTTAATGAAATCTATGAGATCATTGTATGAATGAACATATATTTTACCAAAGAGAGGATAGACTTAAATTAAACTACATCTTTATTGCTTTTAACTCAGGGTTTTGAATTGTATATGCTCTGCACCTGACTCAGATTGCAGTCTCCTTGAGAGAGGAGCCTCCAGTACTCTCCCTCAGTGTCGGTACAGAGCCGAGCATTCTGGGACACCTGATAAACATGATTGCTAATAATGTAATCACTCAGGGTGATGTCTTGAGTTTAATTCTAGTACTGTCTTTCCCCCAGGAGATTTAATATAGCTTTGGGGATAGGTACAGCAGTGAAATCCAGGTAGGAAAAGAGCAAATGCATTTCTTGAAGACGTGTTTTATATATTAGTCAAAGGGCAAACAGAACTTCTCAATTTAAACTTCTCAGCTTAAACTGCTAATTTATCTTCACCCCACCTATCAGAAGGACTGATTTTGCAGAGCTACTTACCCAAATCTATCATTGCCTAATAAATTACTCATGTGTTTCTGACTGCCTCTTGTCATCGATTTTAGTTCTAGTCAGCTTTAAGTGTACTGCTATTTCCTGGTTCTTTCCTTCATTAATATTACCGTCTCAATCCACCCTAGGCACATATTTTCTAAAGATAAATTGTTTTCAGACCTTGAAGGTGGTAATGCTGTGATGGAATTATGGTAAGTGCTTGCTACTAATGACTTTAGAACTACTGTTGAATCAACTTCAGCCAGTTGAGGAGCATATGTTGTGCTTTTTTTTTTTCTCCCTCCTCTCTGTCCTGTAAATAACTTTGCTACTTTGAGCCATGAAATACAATTTTAAAGAATATTTTTGAGTACTATATTCCACATTTTGTTGGCCAATTGTAAGGCAGCTTTCTATCTATATGTGTCACAAAAGCATTGGTTGGTATTACTAATGGTTTGGTTTTTAAAAAACTTTTCTAGTGAGAACACTCATTCTAATTACTCAATTGATCATATACATTTCATATACATTTCAAAGCTTCCTATTACAATTTCTTCTTCTAAATCAGAAACCATCTAATATTAAATTTTCAATTAAAGAAACTGCAGAGCTTACAATATTTGTAAGAAAATTGTTGTTGCTTAAAAATATAAGCACAGTTTGATGAAGCTGAAATGATGATACTTTGGCTACTATCACAATGCTCTGGGGTTTGGTTGAAATATAACAGCCAACAGGATGCAGCCAATCATCTGCATTTTTGTCTGAGTGTTGGATACACATGAATCAATCTCATCTACAGGGCTTTTTAAAATTTACTTTCAATTATTGTGAGGGACTGTAAAGACAGACAACTCTGCTCAAGATACAAATAATGTGATTTACATTCAAATAACATTTTAAGTGCTCGAACTAGGATGCTCAACATATTACTTTATTTTTATGACATTGATATATCACAAAATTTAAATGTGGAAATCATTGCTTTAGGATTTGAAGGTAGCCAAAGAGATAAATGAGTTTAAAATGGATTAGAGAATAGGTTGGATTCTTTGGATGCAATCCTGCTCAGAAAAATGTTTAAATTGCTGACTGCAAGAAGTCAGGAAAGCATATTAGAGATAGGATCATTCGTTCCCTGTTCCTATAGTCTTTCCTACATGTCTGGTTAATGTAGACAGCACAATGAGTCAGATCACTGAGCTGATCCAATACTGCTGTTCTTATGTTCTAAAGCTGGCAGGTAGCAAAAGTATATTAGATAATTTTAAAAATCAGGTCAAATCACGAGGGATAAGAATTCTGCCAATGTGAAGAAAATCCCTTTCATCTACATTGTTGCAAAGAACAGGCACTCATCTTCTGCTATGTTTACACCAAAGTCCAAGATCCTCAGTAAAGCACTTCTGTGCAAGGAGCCCAAACCATCACCAGCTGCTTTTACTACTGTACTGCCCAGGAATATCATCCCCACTTCATTATAGACATCACTTTTCAGTCTTATGTATTTTTACTCCAATTAAGAACATAATTTTCAGACCTACTGTTCTTACACAAAATACTTTGATTTAATATAACCAAAAATGATTTTATAAAAGCACATTTCCCCTACTTTCATACAGGTTTCTTTTTCTCTGTGAATTTAACAGCATTTTGAGGCAGTCAGTTTTGCAGTTCTCAGGCTATTGTCCTATTTCCTGTTTGCAGGCATTTTTCTTACAGCAACAGAAGAGAAATGAGTCCGAAATGTAAACCTTCTAAATAAAGAAATCTTAGGTATAAAGTAATGTATCAGATTGCGCTTGTCAAAGTACTGAAGATCTGTAAATCTGCTACTACAGACAGTGAATCTATTAGCTGGTTAGTGGACTCTGGACAATTATTTTCTTTTACAGTCTGTAAAAGACTTGCCTCCCCCAACTATAAAAGGGTAATGATGACACACACCACTCTCATAAAACACTCAGTCTTAAAGAGGAAAAAATATACATCTATACTTATTTGGAGCAATTTGTTTTCAATTTGAATGTATCTTTCTTGTTTTTGTTATTGTGGTAACTTATGCACTAAGGAAAGGAAAGAAGTTTAGTGGAATGTCTTTGACGTATCTGTTAAAAGGAAAGGTTAAATATAAAGCAAATAACCACCTATTCTTCCAAACTTCACAGCTGTTTGTATGTGAATGTTATGTTTTATCTTTCCATCAATATATGTCACTCAACAGAATAATGCAAGAAGGGGGAGAGAGAGAGATATTTTTTTTAACAAAATCTAAATAGGCTAAAAAATGTTGCCATAGAGACTGATTCAGACACTATAAAAATAGATCTATGTATTGTTGATTTTGTTATTTTGCTTTCTGATTTTCTACCTGACTGGAGCAGACAGCCTCAGCAAGATGCCCGGAGTCATCAAAAGCAGAGTAGCAAGTCCATGGAGGCTACCCCAGGTTATTTTGAATCTGTGTCTATCTGCAAATTTTGGTTAAATGACTGGATTCAAAATCTAGTAATATAGCTCCTGAAAGCCAGGCCAAGAAATCTGTCTCTTTACAGCTGTTTTGTTGTATAGCAGATTCCTGGTAATTATATAAATTCTCTTATTTTAAAATGAAAAAGAGAAACACTAAAATCACTTCTTTGTCCCTTTATAATGACCAGAGTCTTTTTAGGGACAAAGATGCTGTGCTCCTGTTTTAAAATAGTTTTGTGTTGGTTTTTTTTGTTATTTTGTTGGGGTTTTTTGGAGTTGAAAAAATGAGTACCATTCTTGAAATCTGTTGGCTTGAATATGTATCTCTTATAGTTTTATTACACATTTGTAGAGAGTAAAAGCTGTCTGGAGGATGTTGGGTTTTTTTAGCAATGGGAGCTTAACAAATTGATGAACAGGACATAATTCAGGATTAATTTTCTATTAACAAAAATACTGAGTTTCACACTCAATATTGATACAGGAATCATTGCCCATCTTGCATATGCTAGATGCATTTCTTAGAATTCTACTTTAAATATATATTTCTTTTTATTTAGTTTATAAAATATTACGGTTTTAGTAAAGGAATGCTTCAGTCACCAAAATAGACATCTTCAGAAAAAAAATTCTGATACAAATACAAAGAAATATATGTCTGAAATAAAAAAGGCATATCAGAGACTAATTGCTGCACTGCTTCCCACTCTTCTTGTGGCTTAACCTCATTGAACAGGACTGTGTGAACCTTGTACTCATTTAGTTTATCCTATCCATTGGAATTGTTCACCTTGTTTTAATCCTATTTTTCCAGTCTCTGGTTTGAAATTGATACGTCAGCAATACTTATGCATTACTTCTTCCAGAGGTGAGAGATGTGAGGCATTTATTTTGTTGCATTAGCAAAGCAGCTAGATTTATATTGGCCAAAACGTGGTGACAAATTTTAATGAAATAATTTTCCTAGTGCAACTGAAACCAAATGGGGCAGATCTTTGCTCTCTGGGTGCCTTTCTACTGGAAAGGGATGTGTTCACCACAGAAAATTCAAAAGCCAAAATACTGACAGACTTTTAAATCCTTTTCCGGTATTGTTGAGATTTGGTCAAGTTTGGTTTGCAGGACTCACAAGACCCTTGCAGCTGGGCCTGGGTTAGAGCTTTCTGCTAGTTACAGATGGGTTTGAGGGAAAAGTTCACCCTGCTCAGTTGAGCTGCCTGTTTTGCCTGATATTTCTAGTGTTGGAAAATGTAATTTTTGACCACCAGAAATGAGCTGTGTGTTTATATCCACAGCTGAAGTGGTGTGTTTGACAGTAGTCTGTTCAGTTGTCCAGAGGAGAGGACCCCACATTGGAGAAGGGTGAGGACAATAAGCAGCAAGAATAACCCTATTTGAGAATTTTTCAGCTGAAGCTCAAACATCAGGCATCTCTGTGTATGGGTCACCCACAGTAACACAAGGAATGGAAAGAATCACGCTATCTAAAGGAGGAATAAAGTAAAAGAAACCTTGCACCACTGCTGCAGGGGTAAATTAACAGGGAAAGAGGAAACTTCAAATGAAATTGAGCTCGATCTCTCTGCAGTAATGAAGCCAAGGTTACAAATGGCTGTGTGGCAAAGGCCATAGTGAGGGTCTTGCTTTGTCTAGAGACTTCAGCAGCATCAGCGGCTTGTACAGTTGGCAATATCGGGCACGTGTTCTGATGTATGCCACAGGTGACCTTGCTGAAGACCCTATGTGTCCCTTCCTATAGTGACAATGTAAGGAAAGGATATAACAAAATACAAGGGACTTTTCATATCAATAGTCTAGGCAGAAAGAACGTTAGATTTGATAACGCCAAACTTATTGGTAGGTTCCAGGAGCAAGAGAGAGAGGAAAACAAACAAACAAACAAACAAAAATAAATATAGCATCTTTTACTTGCTGCCGTTCAGTCTTGCTGAACCCTGCAAATATAGAATGTTAAAAGCAGACACTAATAAAAGACAAGATAGATGATAGCATCAGAGATGCTAGTTTGCCAGCACAGCTTTATTTAGACCCAGATCTCACACTAGGAAGAGTAAGGTCTCACGAAGCCTTAAAAAATAGCAACATGGTTTACATATTAGCAGCTTAAGAGGAATTTTATCAGGCAATATTGAGGAAAAAAGAAAGTCACAACTGTGAAAGAATTAACTGAAGCCCATCAGGGAAGTTGTGCATTTGTGAGGATACTCAGATGAGAACATGTGCTGTCTCTAGCTCACTAAGCATTAATTTGAATGCCAGTGGCCAAAGCGTTATCACAGTGAGATGTTAGTGTAGGTTTCCAGCAAATCCACCTAGTTAAAGAATTTCTTTCATTGTATATCTGCATCAAAGCCCTTGTCAGGAAGCTGTGCCTCTAATGGATGTTGGCCATGGAACTTCACCACGTGAGCACCTCCCGAACAGTCACTCGGACTGTCAAATTGCCAGTGTCCACTTTTCTTAAACAAAACTCTTTGTGGCTCAGAGATGGTTTCATCTAGAGTTCTAAATATACAAATATATTACCAGGATGTTTGCATTTGCAGAGATGTTAACGAGTATGGTAGATTAATAAATGTAGATTTGAGGCCCAAAAAGCTGGTATCTCTCTGGATGACAATATGAATTGGGAAATTCATAAGCATGACATGAATAAACAGGAAATTCAGCCACTTTTAGCTAAACCTCTGCTATCCAGGATGTTTCTAATTTAAGAAGATACCTGGCTAGCACAAATAAATGGAAAGTTTTTAGGGATTATTTTTAATTCTTAAATTAATTTTTAATCGCATACATGACTCTAAATAGACACAGGAAAATACAAATGAAAAGAATCATTCTAAGACTCTCTTTATTTTTTTCTACAGAGTCATTCTGTAACAATGGCAATGTTGAGCACAGCATCTCCCAGTCAACAACACAGAAAAACACCAAACAGCTGGAATGAGACCAGGCTATGGTTATGGCCATATGAAAAGCCTTCAGAGAAATTGACTAATAATCTCAAGTGGAAAAGGAGATATTAGCTGTTGATTTTTTTTTTTCTTTTTGCATTTTAACTTTGAAAGAGCCATAAACACTTGGTGGAATTCTTGGGTTCAAAGTTCTTGAATGACATTCTGTGGAGCGACGAGGGAAGACGCGGTCAATCAATGTGATTGGTAGGAGAAACTCCGTTTATTAGCTATCAGTGCAGTACTTTTATATGGTCACCTCATTAATAGTCACACTTGTCCATCCTCTATTTGTTCAATCCCCAGGGTCTCTTAGCATAACCCAACCCCTCTCGCGGTAGCAGAAACCTGTCAGACCCTCATTCCACAATATTCTATTATTGTACAACTTATCAGCTCAAGGTCATGCTGTGTCTGTTCCTTGCAAGGATTGCTGCTGAGCTTAACAGCTTGCTTCAGATGATATTTCTCTTAAAGGTACATGATCCTTGTCTTTTAGCCATTCTACAACAACATTCCACATTAGACTTCAAAATTTTGACTAATTATTTTCAGTGCTGAACACAAAGGCAAAAGCTCTCATGGCTGTGGCCTCTATCAACTGCTTATACTAAGCAGGTACCAATGAAAGAAGAAAAGTTTTAAAGAAAGATTTTCAGGTCTATGTTGATCTTGTCCTGGAAACAATCCCAGCATCTGACAGTTAATTTCAACAAATTAGAGATGAATAACTAATGCACTAGACATGCCAGAAACCTGTACAACTCTGCCAAAGAGGGAAGTATCAGTAGAATCAGCATCTAAAAGACTTACTGCTGTATTGGAATGACTGCATTGATTTGTGTGCAGCTCATGGACACATTTTGAAGAGACAACATTGTCTAATCCAGATTGTACTTCAGAGAGAGATCTCTTCCAAAATTTGGGCACAAGAAAAGTCAGTGCGCCAAAACCAATAACCTCTGTAATAGCTTGCTCTGAGTTCAGACATTAGGAGAATTAGGTGATGAAAGTAAATAAAAAATATACTTTACTGGATTCTAGAAAACTCTTTGCCAAGCGGTATGTTGTGTTTTTAGTGTTATTTTATGCTTTGGGTTTGTTGTTTTGGTTGTTTGTTTTATGTTTTTTTTGGCCTTGTGGGTTTGTTGTTGTTTGTGTTTGTTTGTTTGCTTGTGTTCTTGTGGGTTGTGTTGTGGTTGTTTGTTTGGTTTGTTTTTTAATTCCTAAGAACAACATATGAAAGTTCCTGTAGGTGTGTCTTTGCTAGATATATCAACTTAGTTATGGTTTCAAGAACTTGTCATACCGTATTGGAAAATGCAGGGTATGTCTATATAGCTTTAAGAGCCTGAATACTGTGTGCCTCAGACCTGGTGTGGTGATAAGATCTGGAGAGACCTGTCTGGAGGGGAGAAGTGTTGATTGCTCCCAATATCTCTGTGGCCCCCCTTTGGCTCCTTGCAGATATGCTTTAACAGAAGGAAGTGATAAGTTCTGCATAGGTGGGACTCCATCTTTTCTTTAGTTAAGTGCTCCTGCTGACTGCGCCATGGGGGAGGTGGATGGCAGGTGCCTCACTACTTCTAGCTCATGGAGCTCATGCAGATCAACACCACTCCCTGTGGAAACCGGGAATGCCACCCAGGTGTCTCAAGGGTATAAAGGGACAGCAAAATATTGATCGGTGTGCACCCACCACCAAAGAACTGAAGACTTGGACTGATCCAGTGAGATATCAGTGGACACATGGGTGTTGTTAACCTTTTATCTTTCTCTTTCTCTCTCTCTCTTACTCACTCTCTCACTCCTCCAATCTCTTCCTCTTTTCAAATAACTCTTTCTTCCTTTTCCTCAAAATTTAGTCATGCCTTAAAGTAATTGCCTACAAAAATAACACCCTTATCTGTACTNTTGTTTGTTTGGTTTGTTTTTTAATTCCTAAGAACAACATATGAAAGTTCCTGTAGGTGTGTCTTTGCTAGATATATCAACTTAGTTATGGTTTCAAGAACTTGTCATACCGTATTGGAAAATGCAGGGTATGTCTATATAGCTTTAAGAGCCTGAATACTGTGTGCCTCAGACCTGGTGTGGTGATAAGATCTGGAGAGACCTGTCTGGAGGGGAGAAGTGTTGATTGCTCCCAATATCTCTGTGGCCCCCCTTTGGCTCCTTGCAGATATGCTTTAACAGAAGGAAGTGATAAGTTCTGCATAGGTGGGACTCCATCTTTTCTTTAGTTAAGTGCTCCTGCTGACTGCGCCATGGGGGAGGTGGATGGCAGGTGCCTCACTACTTCTAGCTCATGGAGCTCATGCAGATCAACACCACTCCCTGTGGAAACCGGGAATGCCACCCAGGTGTCTCAAGGGTATAAAGGGACAGCAAAATATTGATCGGTGTGCACCCACCACCAAAGAACTGAAGACTTGGACTGATCCAGTGAGATATCAGTGGACACATGGGTGTTGTTAACCTTTTATCTTTCTCTTTCTCTCTCTCTCTTACTCACTCTCTCACTCCTCCAATCTCTTCCTCTTTTCAAATAACTCTTTCTTCCTTTTCCTCAAAATTTAGTCATGCCTTAAAGTAATTGCCTACAAAAATAACACCCTTATCTGTACTGTTTGTTAATTGTTTCATTAGGGAGAACTAATAAATTGTTTTGTTATTATTCCTCAGAGTCATTGTCATGATTCTGCTGCCCTGGCAGCCCTGCTGTGCAGGGACAGCCTCTTTCGGGGGACCACAAAGATTCACCTCCCTCGTTGTTGACTGAGTGGGATGACACACTAGCAAACTAAGCAGGGCCAACCTGTGGGTTCAAACACTTGGCAGGTGATTATCTGTACTGCTGAACTGCTGGCATGACCCCTGCCATGGTCTGTGTCAAGCAATATTGCCCTGCACAGGACTCATCATGTTCCATGGGATAGTACAGGCCAACAGACACTATGGAGGCAGCCTTCCTCTTCCAGAAGGCAAGAGTTTGCATGGATTGTCCCCAGGGTCAGAGCACTCCTGCTGGCCCATATAATTAATTGTTGATATACAGACAAAGTCACAGAGTTTCTGAAATCGTTGTAACAAAACACGGATCTCATTTTCTTTCTCTGAAAAGTTCTGATTAATGCTTCCCTTACTACTTCAAAGCTTAATTTAAAAAGTCAAAAATTGCAGAAAGGTTTCCATCATTTCTTTTTTTCTCAAACGTGCCTGGGTACCTATTATATGAAATATTACTGATGGTCCCTCTCACCCCCTGCAGTGGTGAAACTAATACTTCCCTCCAGAAGCACTGTCAAGACAAATACAATGAAGGATGGGAAACTCCCAGACACTGACTTATGAGAACCACACATACTTTTGAGTCTGAAGATGACAGGAAATTTTAAGATGAAAACCTAACTAAATACATTCTTTAATCATCACTAGTATCTTCATGGAAAATATTGAACCAGACAGCTTGCTTTGTCCTCTTCCACAGACAAGTTATCATGAAATAATTTATCTATGCATTACATTTACATATTTTAATAAATATTTTTTATAGTAAAAGACAGATTACTTCTCAGTTTTACAGATTCAGCAATACTAATATTTCTATTTCTCCCCTTACCTTAACTTAGTATTACCTGTCTGTATTTCAACTAAAGCTGGAATCTTTTTCATATTTTCTACTGCTTGAATTTTTGTGGCTATCACATGTCTTTGCACTTATCCATTCACTTGATGAAAGCACTAAGTGCCTATGTATGTATATATTATTTTCTTGCTTAATATGAATGCAAAGTGGGAATAAATACTGTTCATAGTTTGTGGCAGTAAAGAGTCAAGCCTTTTATTTAAGGCCTCCAAAGAACTTTGTATCCAATTATTCACAGTGTATTACTTTCAACTAAAGTATCTCAGATGTCCAAATGTATGTGGTAGATCCTCACAATTTAACAAGACTTTTTTTTTTTTCACCCCTGCATAGTTGTGTGAGATTACCACAGAATGAAATAGGGTTTGGGAATGTAGCAAACTTCACACTCTGCATTCTTGCAGTTTATTACTCTTCATAACTGCCAATACTATACAAAATGTATTAAGGTACTAGTACAAAAGAAATTAAACTGAGATACTATGTAAAAGTGTTTTGACCTTTCCTATTAAAATATCAGGGATCAATTATTCTCTTTATTCACTGTAGAAAGAACAAAAAAAGCTTTTATGAAAGCAGGAAAAAAATAGGTCATCTAATAGGAAAAAGCTTTTGGTAATGTAACACATTCATTGGGCAATTACAGAAGCAACAATATTAAAAAAACAGACATTGTTTCTACAGGTCATGACTCAGGATGAAAAGGTGTAATGTGATGGATAAGATGATCTCAAACAAAAAGTGAACAAGTATTATTAAAGCCTTCACATAAACAGTTGCATACAAAACCAACTTAAATTTTGCAGTATTCTCCTTGTTTAAATGTTTTTCTCTATATTTGAAATGGACAAACAGTATCAGTAACAACTCACAAAAAAACAATACAGTAAACAAGTCAAAGTAGAGAGGAGAAGATCAAATCTGCATCTACAGGCTGAATTTTTCACTGATATCACTCTGCACCTTTAGGTGCCTATGGACTTTTAATCATTTGGTGCTGACTTTGGAAAATCTGATGTGCCCTCCAGAATTATAGATGTAAATATGTTTCTTTCTGGAGGGCATGTGTATGCATGCAGGTGTGGGTGTTACTTTTGGGTTTGCTACAACCTCGTTTATCTATACTGATGGATGCACCACAGTTGTGTTATAGGGTTCTGTTACACAGTATTTTTTCTTCCTCTTCTACATAAGCTACTTTTGCTTGAACTCAGTTTCTGGTCTAGCAACTTCACATTTCAAATTACAGTACAGTCTGTTAATGCAAAGGTTTCGTGTATAATAATTGAAAACATATTCCACTTATTAAAAATAAAGTGCAAGATCGCTTACTCAATACTAAAAGGTACACTAAGCAAAGTTGCTTGGCAATTACTGTTATTATTATCAATTCTCTCATGCAAATAGAGTTCCATCGCCACTTCATCTGACATTTCCATCTTTTATGTCTATAACTTATATTCTCTATTCTCCACTACATATAGAAAATATATACTTGCACTGAAGACAATATCAAGACAATGTCTAGCTTTGGGCAATGTGCGATTGCAGCCCAAAAGGCCAATTGCATCCTGGGCTGCATCAAAAGAAGAGTGGCCAGCAGATCAAGAGAGGTGATTCTGCCACTCTGCTCTGGTGAGACCTCACGTGGAGCACTGTATCCAGCTCTGGAGCTCTCAACACAGGAAAAAAAGGAATTTATTGGATGGGGTCTAGAGGAGGGCCACAAAAATGATGAGAGGTTTGTAGCATATATCCTAAGATATACTCCTAGGCTGAGGGAGTTGGGGTTGTTTAGCCTGGAGAAGAGAAGGCTCTGGGGAGACCTAATTGTGGCCTTCCAGTACCTGAAAGGGCCCTACAAGAATGCTGGAGAGGGACTGTTTACAAGGGCATATAGTGATGAAATGAGACACAATGGTTTTAAACTAGAGAAGGGTAGATGTAGATTGGACATTAGGAAGAAGTTCTTTACTCTGAGGGTGGTGGAACACTGGAACAGGTTGCCCAGGGAGGTGGTAGAGGCCCCATCCCTGGAGACATTCAAAGTCAGGCTTGATGAGGCTCTGAGCAACCTGCTCTAGTTGAGGATGTCCCTGCTCACTGCAAGGGCGTTGGACTAGACAACCTTTTAAAGGTATCTTCCGACCCAAGGCATTTTATGATTTTAAGATACCTGTGTGTTCTCAGGGGTTTAACAAGGATTTAAAGTGCTCTATGTGTTTTTTACATCAACGTTCACTTTTCAGTTGCATTTTATGGTCTTTTCTATTTTTTTAATTACTTTTCCTTTAATCTTCCTATGATTTATGTAACTTCTATTGTTGAATTCTTTCCTTTATTTCCATTACAGCTATCAATCTCCCCTGAAGAGATTCTTCAGTATTGCTACTTTCTTTTTTTTCCTTTTTAGCCTTATTTGCTCCAGGCATACTCCTCTGTCATACAAAACCAACCTTAGTATGCATCAAGGAAATCTCAGATCCTTAATCAGTGAGGGATATAGCAAAGAAAGTGTATATTTGGATATTTATCTAAAGCTTCATTCTTGAAGATGGATTTATGATTTATATCCTATACAAACACCTCATCTTTTACCATGCAGGAGATAGATCATAAGCAATCCAGTCATGTAATCATTAAAGAAGGGCAATACTCTGTCACTAATACTCTGTTGAAAAAGCCTAAGGCTTGCATATTCTGCTGCTAGCTGGTACTTGTTCTATGTGTGTTATTGTATTCTCTCAAAAAACTAGGTTTCATGAATGATGGATACCACATCATTGCAGCAGCTGCCAAGTCAGCTTGTCAGTGTGCTGGGACTCTTTCTGTTTTAATCGTCCACCCATTTTACCTTATATCCTCTTCCCAGCTTTCACTTGAAATTTTTGAGTCTCCCCAAACTCAGTGAATACCGATTGTCATCATGCCATGTTAGACATTTCAGTTATGATGATTACTTTGCTACCTAGGTAGGAATTTAGGCTGCTTCTATTAATTTGGTTTTGTTTGTTTTGGTTTGACTTGTCACTTAAATGTTAATGTGTGTGATGTGCTGACATTGATCAAAAATAGGAAGAAAGCATAATGGTGCCATGACCTTGCCTCAGAATCAGAAAACTTGCATAAGATGTTAGAAAACAACACAGATACAAAGGGACTTTTGTCTAATTAATTAATTACTTACATGATCTGCATTTAAGTTGTACCTCACTCCATGCATGCAGGTTAAATGATAAATCTACACAAATGTAAGTAACAGCTATTTATTTTTTTTTCCAAAAGAACTCCTTGTAGGACTCTTTAGTTATATAGAAATATAATTAAATGTATAAAGAGTTTTTGGTCTTAAAAATGTAACACATTTCTATCTTGTTTCTTCAAAAAGTTAAAACCTCGTGTTTCTTTATTGATTAGAATAATTTAGGGTTTTTTTATAGAACAATCTACACAATATTTTGTAATGAGCTCTTTAGGAAATGATGTAACTCATATGCTGTAAGATAAATGGCCAAAAGAGAACTGAAAAAATTAAATACATCATATCATCTTCTATACATAGCAACTTAGCCAAGCAAGTGTGGACAGGCAGCACACTGTCCTTCTGCTTAGTGCACAGAAAGGTAGGCAAATAGTATTCAAAGAGTCTTGTACAAAAAAGATACATACTATTTCATCCTGATCACATCTGCTAAATTCTGATTTTGGTGCTGTTAAGGCCTGTCCATTATTCTTACCATTCAACTGATGACTCTAAGAAAAGAGTACTTAATGTGGTAAAACTTCAGCGGCAGCTATCATTAGGTCATTAAAATGTTAACTGATATTTGTCTTCTGTAAATGTATAGAGCAAAAATGTGCTATCCCTCCAAAAAAGAAAACCTTACATTTACTACATAGTCCTTACAAATCATGAGCTATGAGGGTTACTTTTCCCTCACCATTTGAAACCTGAACTAGGAAGGCCAGCCTGGGAAATCTTTTAATGTCATAATTTCCAAAGGACTATATGTTAAGTATTGAGTTTACCAGTTTAACTTATATGTTATTTCTGTGAGTGATGTGATTTTTTTTAATGATGGAGATTCAAGGGATATTACTTGTACAACAGAGGTGGGTAAGCAGAGAGAAAAATAAAATTCTGAAGTTTGAAATGGAAACGATTGGAAAATATTCTCAGTATAAGGACAAAGATTGTTATAAGCAGGGTTTTGTAGGTGTGAGAGAGAACACAATATTCCTAGTATTGGCAGATACTTCTCTCTGAGTGGCTGCCACTAGTCTGCAAGTGTGTAAAGATCAACTGTCATCATCTGCTTTGGAAAGAATGACTTTGGTATATGCAAGAAACACAGCCAAGCTGGTAAAAGGATTTCATCACTAAGCTATATAATGTATAAGTAAGATCATTTTGATCCTGAAAAAACTGTTACTGCTTTAAGAATTTGTCGGTGTCCAGTGTTATTCCAGAGAGATTTGCTACAGAAAGATTCCTCTTCAAGACTCACATGCATGGCAGCTCTCTTCTATTACAAGTTGTCTTTGCCAGTCAATCAAAAAGAAAATTGAGAGAGACTACGGCTGCAAAAAAAAATTGCCAGCAGTTGATGGAGTGTAATTGAGTGTAGCTGATAGACTACCAGTCGCTATGCCTTCTTCCCTTAAACCAAGACACTGGTTGTGATTCAGGTGTAACAGGGAAGAGTTTCAAAACCTCATTTACTATCAGGCTTAGCCAGTATCTTTTAAAAGCTAGTGGTCCAGAATGGGCACTCTGCTTTCATTTAGGTATGGGGAGGCTCCCTCTTCCATGGAGGCTCCATGGTGCAGACTGTTTCAGAAATACCGCTCATCCTTTGTCAGGGATGTGTCTTTAACCTCAGTCTGCAGCTAAGTGTCTTCAGTGAACATTTCACACCTTGGTCATTTCTCAGTGGGGAAAAGTGAAAAGTGGCATTTTGGGGATGCAGCTTGAAAATGTACTCTATTACAGCAGGTTATTAAGACATACACTAGCAATAAATCTGTAAACCAATCCCAAAATAGGTATTTTCACAAATCTGTGTATCATGTGCCTGTACTCATCAGGACAAATCACTAAATGTATTTCCTCTGCTTTGCTTGACAAAGGATGAAGCCAGGAAAAAAGTAGACAGAGAGAAGCTAGTGACGTACTGAATTCATGCTAGTTGCACCATCTTCTAATTGTGTTTGGATGGGATGGAAGAGGAAGGTATCTCCTGCTATTGTAATTTTGAACTAAGCAAACAGGGAAGCCCTTCTGCTTGGACAGAGTGGATAATGAAAACTGTTTGTTGCACAAGTCCATTCTGAAATATTCTGTTACCTGTTTCTGATATTGCTGTGTTCAGGCTGTCCATTTCTCTCAACAATTGGGTAAAAAATCCAAACAACTATCCACTATTGTGTTAACCTACATGATGGAAGGGATGAATGCAAATAAATGCATAAGTCTAATCTCAATTGTGGAGACTCAAGAAACCTTTAAAGACATGTAGAGGATTCTGAGCACTGTCCTGAAAGGAACAAGGTGCTATTGATCTGATTTAGTCATAAATAGCTCAGAAGATTTCCAATAAACCAAATACTCTTCCTACAGGTTCAGTAGTTTATACTCAGTCTTGTCTCCAAGATAATTTGAGAATAAACTTGACATTTATGGAAAATATTCAGGCAGTAACTGAATAGTTTTGATTTTAATAAAGCGATCCATTCAGTGTTGTATCATGTCCCCCTCCCTCCCCCCATTCCCCCATTAAATGTCAGAATGTTTTAATCTTCATTACTTTTATACCTGGAAGAGATATTTGAAACCTCAGAGAACATCATGATTAATATTTTTACTTATCAGCGTAGAATGCAGAGAATCTTGAAATTGACCTATATATAAAACAGAAGACATAATATTTTACTTTCTACAAGATGGTTTTCTAGTTTTACTTCTCTCTCACCAAACTTATCAATTTCAAACAAAATTTTAACACAATTTTTCTTGTTAATTGTCCTTGGAAGAGGGTGACTGATTCTGCTGTGACTTTTTGAAGACTCCCAGATACTGTCTGAGCCTTGCTGTCTCAGTTTGGCAAGGAACTTATTACTTCTCTCGAAAGGAGATTATAGAGGTAGTTTTCCTCGGATATTAGAGAATGAAGCCCAAACAAGGGAGAGAGAATGAGCCGGAGTTCATTGTTCATTTCTGTTTAACTTCCTGCTAATACAAATTTCCAGTAATGGATGAATTCTAATCCAGAACAGCCTATGTTGACACTCTGAGGTCCTTCTGTTCAGAATCTGAAGTTGTCACTGCCTTTAGTATCTTTTGAGACTTTTACAGATTTTACATTATACTTCCCAAATAGGTTAATCGTGTTCTCTAAGACTTTAACTCTGCAGTTTTCATGAGTACTAAGAGGCACCATAAAGTCACTGGTTACCCTAAACTCTCATCTATTCAAAATTCAAGCTCAAAATAAGATGACAAAAATGCTCTAACACACTAACGAGTTTCGTGCTGGTGATACCTGCACACTTCCATTTCTCTGCTTGTCACTATAACTTCAAAATATCAACAGTGCTTATAGCCAGCACAGTATCCTGACAACTCACACCCTTAGGCTTTGAAAATGTTTCCCCCTACTCTTTCAAGAAGGTGGAAAACTGGTATCTCTCTTTTTTAGGGTTCTGTCTTGCTTTATGAAGTGTGGACCAGCCTGGTGTCAACCTATGTATCTGTCTTGAAGTCCGTGGAGTTATTTTATTTCACACAAAGTGTTTTAATTTGTGCCCCCCCCACACCCCCGTCAGTAGACTCCTGTGAATATTTAGTGGCCTTTCAATTATTATGCATCTAGTTTAGTAAGAGCAGATGATTCAGGATAGGTCTTTGCATATGGTGATAGTGTATAGAGCACAATTAAAGAAATGGTATACAACAGATGCACACACACAAAGAAGTCTTTTTACTCTAATAGTTTTTGTTCTTGCCTACACATGGCTGTTGCTGGAATATCTAAGAATTGGTGTATTCCAAACAGGGCTGCAATGGGTCCCACCTGGATCCCTTGATCACTACTGGATGGGGGCAAGGGAAGAATGCAGAATGATGTGTCTTTTTTTATTGCTATAGTCTCAGATGGTCCAGTTGTTGGCTTTGAGATTGGTCTTACGTTACTGCAATATTATTACACCGGGCTGAGAAGATCATATTGAAATGATCCTCCAAGGGCTTCTTGAAATAGCCTTCTGGTCATTTTTGTTTAATGTTAAAGGACTGCACTATTTCAGAGAAAAAAAAAAAAAGCATGACCTGCTACAGTCAGTTGTTAACCTAAAATTGTTAAATCAAAAGCAAAGTATGTAGACTGATGGAATGTTCTTTGTCAGATGAAATGAGATAAACCAAATCTGACACTAATATAAATTGGCCCAGTGCTGGCAAAATCAATGGAAGTTGGCCTGCTTATTCCAACAATCTACTTGGCTTAATGCCTTGTGGTTTTCCCTCATGGGGTACTCGTAGCACCAAGAACAGTGACTGTATGCAAAAGTAGAAAATAGATATTGCTGAAGTAATGTCAACAAGTCACGCAGAGACCAGAATAGACTAAAAATATTTACATTAGTTCGTAATAGCTGATAAAATCAAACAGATATTAAATTTCAAGGAAATTAAAAAAATATTTTAGTGGATTAAAATGTTGTCACTAGATAATGCTCTCCCACAGACAGATAAATTCTGAGGATATTTGCTTTCAAAATAAGAAACATTAACCAGTAGCAAAATACTTAAACTATTAATTAGTTTCTACTGTACTGAGGAATGAATTAATTAAAAAAGAAACAAAACGAATTCATTGGTGCTGGGATGGTGGAGCTGTAACAGATGAAAGAAGGACTAATCTTATTAAATAATTGTGTTTTGTCTGATTGGAACACAAACCTTGCTCACAGTGATGGAAAGGCAAGATGAGAGACAGGGACAGAAAAGAGCAGTTCACAAACTTGTATAAAAATATAAACCAACTTAAAACTAATTGAGTTCTTTCTTTCTTTCTTTCTTTCTTTCTTTCTTTCTTTCTTTCTTTCTTTCTTTCTTTCTCTCTCTCTCTCTCTCTCTCTCTCTCTCTTTCTCTCTCTCTTTCTCTTTCTCTCTCTTTCTCTCTTTCTCTCTTTCTCTTTCCCTCTCTCTTTCCCTCTCTCTTTCTCTCTTCCTCTCTCTCTTCCTCTCTTTCCCTCTTTCTCTCTTTCTTTTCTTTCTTTCCTAAATGGCAGTAGTATTCTGCTTTGCAGTTAAATGTTGAAAATAGTATCAGTTTGCCTAAACATCCAACCGTACTTTTCCTGTTCAGATATGTCATGAGTATGGCAGTCATATAAACAAATTACCTAGATTTCACTTTTCATTTGTACAGTGTATCCAAGAAGAGTACATAAAATTATTTTAGATAGATGTCATTTTAATAGCTATTGGATAAAACTCATAGTTATTGTACAAATAGCTGCCACAACACAGGCAAACTAAACCATTTACAAAGCTACTTAAGACCCTATCACTTCAGGTGTCAAAGTCCAGAACTTCACAGTTCCTGCTTTACTGCTGCCCGATTTAGAAGGCATTTATTTTCTACCAGGATGGTTCTCAAGGCACTGATTTATGCCAGAAGAAATGTATACAACCACATTAAGTTTTGAGGTTGGCCAGAATTTAAATGAGAAACTTCATCAAATTCAAGTTTCCCTTCTTAAAATTTTGGAACAAGCCTTACAGACTGTACACTGTGCTTGCCTTATGTCCCAGCAATGCCAAAGAAACATTGTTATCCCACTGAGATGGCAGTATGTGAATAACTGCCAGAATTGGCAGAGACATTTATTCTCTTCCTCCTTCTATGGAGAATTTTCCTCTGTTGACAATGATAATTATTCCATGAGGCAAAAAGATGTTTTTATCTTTATAGTGACAAGGAAGGTGAAGATGAATGACGATAAACGTGTTAATAGGATACTTGCCGATGAGACCTGGTCTCTAACCTCTGTCCCAACTAATACTTTCAAGCAGGTAGAAGTGCTAAGCTTGCAGTCATGAGCTGTAAACCTCTTCTCAATGTTTTCTCATTTTTAGTGTAGGCATTGCTGACTTAGCACCCTGCTATCCATGTACAGCTTTTTTCTAGTATCTTAACTTTTTCTTCACTTTGAACAGTGGAGTCTGGCCATGTTATGTAAGGGCACAGATTGCAATATGTTTTATGGTTTTTCTATGAAAAAATTCCATATAGGGAGTTAACACCAAAATTCTTACTGTGGATCTAGGCCTAAGATAACATAGCTGGCTCAAGCACTTCTTTATCCCTATAAAAGATCCAGCTTCCAGTACAAATTAATGTGAATAACATAAGAAAGCTTTATGCATGTCATTTCATTTTTCTGTGGTACATCTGTTAAATTATATGGTTGTTTTTCAGGTTGGTCATAACTGTTTTATCTCAACTTTACTGTTGCTGTGCAAGATAGAATTATTTAAATGATTATTTTTAAAGAGTATAGTTACAATTCACTTATTTACAAATATATACCTACCATATATAAGGCACATGCATACATGGTGAATAATCTGGTATAAATTGATATAAATATTATTATGTTTTCTTGATAACTCAAATAACTTGTTCTACTAACATATACACTGCAAACAGTTTAAAATACACTTTTTAAAACTACAGAGACCTTTCTCTTCTGTGTCTCCACATACATTCAAGAACAGACTATGTGTAAAGTTCACAATAAAGTGAAGTTCCAAGTCAGCAAAAAATTAAACTCTCTAGAGTCTATTCTCTGTGCTACTATTGCATTAACAATGGTATGCTCATTTAGCATTTAATTGACGATTGTACTTGACATTATGTACGAAAAGCTCTAATCATGAATGCTTGAGTAATCTAAAACCCATCCCTGACAAGATTTCACTGCTGGAAGCCTAATTTCAAAATGTCAGCCAAGGCTGAGGAGCCATACATTGCATGCTCATTAGATGTAATAAATCCATCACAAACTTCAAAATCTGCTATAATCTTGCCCATAACCCTGAAATGAGTGTGAAACCACACAAAAATGAAAATATGTTACCTCTTATGCTATGTGCTATATGAAAATGAGACTTAATAAGGCTAACTGCTTTCATCTGCTGAATTGTATGGTCTATAGCCAAGCTTTATCGTTCTGTGAATTAAATGATACTTTTCAACAATTTAAATGACTGGAAATCCGTAAGACTTCTGGCTTAAAACACAGCTCAGAAAGTTCACATATGCTACGTGTATTTCATCACCTCACTGTATGTCATAAGTGCATCACAAGGTGAAGGGTGTAATGACAAAAAAATAGTAAGAATCAGAATGTAGACAGCTTTATCAGCATGACTTCTTTGTTTCCATTTAAATGAAACTTGATACTGTGGTTAAGAATCCAAGCAAATCTGAAATATATTTCTAATATACCATTTCAGAAATTGTATTTTGTTAACAAAATGAATATAGAAACCCGTGTTAGAAATAGCCCTCTTAAGACAGGTATACAGATCAGTTGGCATGAAAAATGGGGCACCTAGAGTTACTTCCTCCATGTGTCAGGGAGCAGTGCTGTGCATCCAGGTGTCCCTGGATGCACCATTCCATCATTGGAAGCAGTGGGGCTGTATGAATGCCACAGTCTCACTATCTGCTGTGAACAAGTCTTTGACCAAGGACCAGCCTAACTGCTGCTGAATGAGTGCAGATGATGTATATTTAAGTACTTTAAGTACTGATGTACATTTAAATATATTTAATACCCTCTAAACATATGATTACATCCTATTACAATCAACAGCACATTCCTGTTATGGAAGAATATTTAATATCAACACCTTAATGAACAAACGCTTGGTATGTTATAGTCTTTGTTTAAGAAGGTGTTACTGACAGGCAGTTTGGTTTCACACAAGATCAGAAGGGGAAAGCTTTTTTTAAATTTTAAATTATCTCAAAACAGCATTTGAATTCCAGGTGTTGCTTTGCATAAATTAGTCCTGAGGTGTACTCTCTGCTGGTTTCAGAAAAGCAGAAGACTCCTAACCACATTTTAACCTGAAGACCTGTAGTACAAAAGTTGACACTGGGAACTTAAGAATTTATATCTTCCTCACCCAGAGCCTGGCTTGCAGAGTGAAAAAATTCAGTGTTAGCCATTTTTTGTTAGGAGGATGGCTCTATCATTGTCAGTTAGATGTGCTCTCAGAACACAGAACAGATAAGGATCTTCAAAGCTGGTACTTGGGGGGAATATCTGGTTTCTGTACCATATGCAGGTCTGGAAGCAGGTAACATGCTGAGCAGTTCTGCTCCACAGAGAGGGTGTGTTTTGCAGAAAGTCTGAAATAGTATTCCAGCAGTCTTGAGATTTAATAAATATATATATATACATATATATCTTAACTCTGGATTTATCTGGTATCTGGATTTAATTTCTGAATATACTGCAGTAAATTCAAGTGTTTGAGTCCTTAGACAAGGGTTAAAACCATTAAGTTACTAGAGTTGAAGTTACTAGAATTCTTACTGACCTCAGTAATTCTAGACTACTGTATGTTGATTGGTATATCATTGGGGCATATCATTGGGGGATATCTCATGGAAATGTGTGTTTAAAGCTTAAAATTTTAAAGCCAATAGCCTATGCATCTGTAATATCTTCAACTGCTTTAAGTTGCTACAATGTCAGTGAAGTTGATGACTAATATGCTTGCATATTAGTATTTTCAAGGAAAGAGTAAGTTATTACTGCTGTCTTATTAACAAAAGTCTCTGGATAAATGCTAAATATCATGCTAAACCCTCTAGTTTGATTAAGAAATCAATCCATTTTTTCTCTTCTAAAGGTAGAAAAGGTACTGAAGATCAGGCTAAGTACTCTATAACATGCAAAATTGTCCTTACATATGGCAAGATCAATAACTGAAGAGTTCCAAAGTTAAAGTTAAATCAGTTTAATATTACATTGCAAATCTATACTAATGATTCTGATCAAATATTAAGTTTTTGCTAAGATGGAAAAATCTAGAGGCATAAAGTGTCATAGTCACTCAAGAGACCACAACCTGTCACTTCTTTTTTTGAGATGACTGGAACACCCACTGTCCCCTGGGAGCCTGTAGGCAAATCAACCCCACTAGCTGCTTGAAAATGTTAACATGGCAGCCTTGTCAGTATTATGATTGCTCACAGAAAAACTTAATAGAAAGAATAATAAATTCAGATGGATATAATGTCATGACTACTTAATATGAGGCATGACTTGATTCTCAGAGCACTGAAAAGCAACTGTTTCCTTGCGCAAAATAAGATCCAATTCAAGCTGCTTGCTCATGGACCCGTAACATGTTCACAGCTTCTTATTGCCATAAAAGCTGCTCATACTTCTAACAAGACCTAAAATGCCACAAATGGGAGACAAGTGATATATGAAATCACATGATTTATGGAACCAGATGTCAGATATGCAGAAGAATATCCAATGTGCTTTAACAGTAAAGAGTTCACCTACCACTGTCAGCCTCATTAGAAGGCTAAACATTATTTTGAACTCTGAAATACGTCTGAAGTAGAAAGGCTTAGTTTTAGTTTAATTATTCAAATCAATAAATATTAACTTACCTCAAATGAGACTGAAGAAGTATATAAATGATATTATGCATTGATATGTATTAGAATATTTTAATATTTTTTTAAAAATAACTGGTTTGGATTTTTTTTTGTTTTCAAAAGAACATAGCCATCTTAATATTTTTCAATCATATCTTCAAATAGCTATTGCCTTTTGATTCAGTAGCATATATTGTGGGTTCCTCATGCCTTTGTGTTCAGATATTTTCATGAATTTATCTATGTATCTATCACATTGCCTTTGTTTTTTATAATTTGCTCATATTGAAAATGTGTCCACAAGATGTTGATTTTGCTTTCAAAATTCTGAAGCTGGTAGATGTAATTACTAATGGACTGCATTCTATTCTCATAAATGTAGATTCCATCATAATCAAAGGAAGTTGTGTATTTGGAAGTTAAAGTTAATATAGGACTCCTATTTTGAAAATCCTGCATTTACCAGCATAGACACACAGGCACACATGCACACTCTCACACATATATGCAGTAAGAAACATTCTGTAGAGCTTAATGGAGTTCTTCAGATTTTATTCAGTACTGCTCTGAAAATTTACATTTTCAAGAGAGGCACTGAATATTCTCAAAAAACCTAAAATAAAGAAACAGTATTTTTTAAGAAGAAAGGAAATGCAGGTTGCTTACTGTTTTGAATAAAATATATAGGACTTTTCCATAAGGGTGTTAAATATGTGAACCATGAATCATTGTTCAGGAAAAATGATTTAAAAACTGGTCCTCAGAGCTGGATGATAATGCTTACTTTATCTTTTTTACAATGCCACAGTCATTACAACAAAAGGCCTATCTTAAAGAGAATTGCTGTACAGGTCCCAGAGATTTGGTGTGACTCCAAAGAATTCACTTCAGAGGTAGGGTCTAATTCAGTTGCAGGCACCATCATCTATCAAATTCTGTTGATTAAATGTCCTGTTTACTACAGCTGTGCAACAAATGATTAGATCCTTTCATTTCAAACCCACTTTGCAACTCAGTAACTTGAAAACTGTCCCATCAGAAAACATAGCTTGAAAATTTTTTTATTTTTATTTATTTAAAGATAGGGACTGATTGCTATATGCAAGGCAAAGAACATCCCACAAATAAACAGGTTAATACTATGACAAATAAAAAATTTGCTTCTGTCTTGGATCTTCCACAATTAGTCTTTCATGACATTATCTAAAAGTATATCACATGTGTGGTATGTTGTTATTTTAGCAAGAATAGGCAATACAAAATGGTGTTCCTTGGGTAGGTTCTATGTGAAATGCCTCAGTCCTGGCCCAGCAGTATTTGTGAAATTCTTTGGGCGTTTCTTCACTTGGGTGCCAACACATACTGCTGAATAAATACACATTGTTTCCAAAGCACTGTAGGGTTTTGAGCTTAATTTCAAAGCGCTTCAGGATTTTATGCTGCACAGCCTCCATTACAGTCTAGGGGCATTGTGCAGCTTAGAAAGTACTGTATGGAAAATCAACCCCTAATTGAGTTGAATGAATCGCATGTTTGGAATTAAGCAACCAAAAGAACAGCACCCATTCTATTACTCTTTGACAAGGAGCTAGGAGAAATTAAGAGAGAGAGATTTCCTAGTATTTTTGAGCTACTTTGTGCTAAGCACTTGATACAAAGCAATTGTAAACTAACGGCTTAACCAGGCAGCAGAGGGTTTATGGCCTGTTTGCATTTTGAAAGGAATGCAAAAGAGCTGAATTAGTCTTCAGGCTTGATTTAAATGTCTAGTGACTTATACCTATGGGTGACAAGTGTGATTTTTAAAAGTATTTCTGCTGTTACACTACACCTGCCATTTTGCAAGGGTTTACTAGCTGCAGGTATTACTCAACTGACAACCAAGCCTTACTTAATGTTTTTCACACAGTCCATAGTTTAAAATGAATTTTAAATGGCAGATTTTTGTAAACATAGATACAGTGCTAGATACAGGGAAGTGACATGATGTTCTGAGCATCAATCTAATGTTCTCAATCTCTGACAGCACAGAGATAAAAAAAAGCCTAAGATCAGCCTGGAAGGTGGGTGTGTAATAAACAATCTGTTTATTTGTTGAGTGAGTTCAATTTTCTCTGTTTAAAATGTTTAAATCTTTTAATAGATAAAAAAACCCCATTTTTATAAAGGTAGATTTTATTTTTAAAAAGTAGTATTAGTCATAAATTAATCAAAAAACACTTGGCCTACTTTAAAAGGTAACGGAGTAGCTAAAGATAGGTGTATACCATGGAAGACAGTGACATTCAACTTGTAAAGAAAAAAAAGGCTATGTATTTCCTGTAACAGCATAATGCCATAAAGGAATAGGGTAATCACACGATGGACTGGATGATTTCATGAAGAGACTTCAGAACAAGCCTCTAGATCATTTGGGTCTCTTGAACCTGTGCATGAGGCAGTTTCCCACTCCTATTGTGTGCCATGGGGCTGTCAACAGTGTCAACAATGAATTAGATTGCTCTCCCCCAAGCTAGGGCTACTGAATTTTGAGTGGAACTGCCTTTAATAATAATTCCACTAAACGTAAAAAAATAATATATGCAGCATCATTGCATAGTATAATTCTATAGTAAATATATAGTAATATAATTTCTGCTCCCCACTGTCTCTTAAACTATAGTTCAGTAACAGAAAGAAAACAAAACAAAACAAAACATTTCTTATTAAGAAACACAGCAATGAAGAACTAACTGCTTGCACACAATATATGTCCCACTGGTATGTGATGAAAGTCTTACTAAGCTATCAAATCTCATAACCACACTTTATCATTTTTCTATCTGAGGCAAAGCTACTGCATTTAAGTGCTATAACTGAGCTCAAAATGTTCATCTTATCCTCCTTGAGAAAGGGAATTTGATAATTTGAAGGCAACAACAGAAGGGAGGATAGCCATTACTCTGAAGAGATTCCCTCTTGAGAAGCTTGACAGTCAAGGAAGAGGACAACATCAACAGAGTGAAAAAGTGGACAAGTGTAGAGGAACAAAGTGAAACAGAAAGATCTCTGCCTCTCAGGAAATGAAAAAGAGGCAGAAGACGGGGGGAAATGTAGAATAGAAAAGGACTTTTCCTTCTTCTAACATGTAAATCCTTGAGGAAGTTGTTTCTATCAGACTCCAAGTAGGAGGGGCTGCATAGAGTTACTAGTGGATCCTACCTAAAGACAGAGTTCAAGAAGCACCTTACACCAGCTCAAAAAGTGGCCTGCCTTTCTTGCAGTAATTAGGAAGTGAAATAGTTAAGCTCTTCTCCATAAAGCCAGCAGTACCACAGATCTGTTTTTACAATGAGGGTTTTTCCTTGGACCAAAAGTTGGAATTCAAGAGGAAGAGTAGCTGTCTTGTCTACTGAACATGCTTGTCTGCTGTTGTCCACTCAAACTCTCTATGGGCCTGGAAGACACTGTATATAATTAAAGATGGAGCAACTCTATTGCTAATAACACAATACCTTAGTTTTAAGCAATTTTTTCCTCCTAATTATAAATGATTGGTTTATATAATCATTCTTTTGCCATAGTGCTTTGAGCTCTATTCCAATTTACATTTGTTTATTTTGAAAGGTAAATAACCATAAAAATAGTAAGAAGATACACGATTGCACATAAAGCTCAAAGAATAATAAATGTTTACCATACAACTTCAGATTGAAAGCAAATGCTACCATATTTTTTCAGTGAACGTGAATAATATTCCTAAATAATAATAATAATAATTATCATTGACTGATCCTATACATTTTATTATATACACATTATTACCTATTAAATAATGCATTAGTAGCAAAGGAAATAAACCCCTTTCAGTTATTTTAAACCATTAACTGCATGGCTAACCACATGATTAACCCCTGGCTCTATGTCTCACTGAGTCTCATATTAAAAATTCAATGCATATTGGATGCAAACAGTTCCAGTGTAAAACAATATGTACTAAGAGACTATCTGCAGGAAAAAAATAGTATCTCAGTGGGAGGAGATGGATTTTTATCTGGCACGGAGCTATCTTAGTGTAATGCACTAAAATCAGTTTATATCTAAGATGGAGCAAGGAGTATCTTAGGGAAAGTAAGAAATGTGTTCCACTTGTGACCACATGCATGGCCTTATAACTTGTGACTCCTAACAGGTAAATCCTTGAGGAAGTTGTGTCTATCAGAATCCAGTTAGGATTACTTGGAAAACCCTCCAATGGTCCAGGAGAATGATGGATTCCTCTGTAAGAAATGATCTGGAAACAAAACTTGCCCAACTGGCCAGAGCGGCTAAAGGTTACAATACTGTAGTTGGATGCTGACTCCATTTCCTGTGACTTCCACTGCCTTGCCATCCTTAAAAATTGTTCTCAAGTGAAATTCAAATAATGAAGAAAACCTACATGATTGGAAAGCATTTTCTGCATCTTGTAAGTTGTCTTCTCATTTTGAAATGGAGAAGTACCTGAATTCCTAAGTGTTGTCCTTGTTGGATGACAAAGAATCAAGGAAACAATAACAGGGAAGACAAACAAAGAACGTGTGAGAAAAGTCAGACCAAAAGTAGAAGATCACAAATCACAAAGGCAAGGCGAGCAGTGACTGAAGAAAGAAGATAAAAGAAATGAAGGGAAGAAAAGAAAAAGAAAGGGGAACCAATTTAAGAAGAGACTATGAAATGACCATTTAACATTCTTAATTTTTAATTTGAAGATGAAGAAGACCCATGTAGAAGTCCCTGAGTTCCAAGATGTAGGCTTTTATCATAATACTGTTATTGTTATTGTATTTGTGACCTTTCTTTGCTGGTATGTGTTTCACTCGTATACCAGCTTTTGAGGCCTACCTGTTTAACTGCTTTAATCTGCTCAAGATGTGGACTGTTTAGTGGGTGACATTTCCAGACAAATTGGAAGCTTCTGCTAATGCAAATAATAAATGTGATTCTTGGTTCCACTCATGCGTGACTATAATCAAGATGAGCAGTTTGTCCCCTTCACAGCTTCTCATACAGCTTTTCCTTGTAGGCTACACTACTCTCACTTCTGCTGCTCTTCTGAATCTTTTTGGCTCCATTTTACCTGACAGAGTTTCACATCCAGTCTTCTTCATAACATCCCCTGCTTCTCTGTAACAATTAGCATTTCTGAGGTTAAAATACTCAGAGGCTGTACAATATTACTACAGATGAAGGTGTCCTCACGTCCTTCCCTCACTCCATGCTTCTACAGGAGAACTGACCAATCTTGATGTGCTGACACTGAGAACTTAGTACAATGCTGATACATTTACTCAAGCTTTTTCCTGTGGTAGGGGCAAATACAAAATAAATCCAGGCTCTGGCTGGGGGGAGAAACAAAACAAAAATGTTTATGTTTGTTAATAAATCAAATTTAAAATTTGTTGATGTTGGAAATAATCCCAGAGCCTTAATGATAGGTTTATTTTTATCAACAACAATAAATGCTACATGTCTTTCAGATGCATCTTGGCAACTAAAATTAGCAAATATAAAACATTACATTTTAAGTTATATCATTAACATGGATATCTTCTTTTACAAAATCTCCCAGACTATATCCACATCCTTCACACCCTGGATGACATGATACAGGCAAATTACCTTTGGAAATTTTATCTGTATTCTCTCTGCTCCTCTACTGGGAATTCCCTTACTCGATGCTCTGTGACCTGCACACATCAGTTAAGTTTGCCTGTGGAGTCAACCACTGAAACCAGTGCCATCCCCTGGACACACAACAGCATCTCTAAACCAATTTTACTGACAGGTTTAGATCATTGTAGGATAGCAGTCTTCCCTTCTAGATGCCAGAAGGCACAAGAATATTTTTTTTTTCTCTATTTGGAAACTGAGTAGTGTTTATTATGGATCTATTCTTATAATTTAGAAGGTACTGAAAACAAAATCCAGGGTGAGAGAAACAGACTGTCACAGGGCAATACTATGTGTATGAGCCTAACAGTAAGTTTGAAGAAGAAATAAACTAAGTATTGTACTGAAAGGCAACCTTGTTTTGTACGTTCATAATAATCCATTTCTTATTCTCTTTTCTTCAACAACACTTAGATAAATTCCTTCCAGAACTTTAAGCTTTCATTGTGCACTAGCAGATTTCTGCTTACCAGTTTCTAGGGGAGACAAGTGAAACCAAGTGACCTAAACCAGTCCTTCCAGCTGACACATGATGACAGGTTTAAATATAGAGAACAGAAAAACAATAAACTGAGATTAGCAAAACCTGTATGCATTCAGACAATTTAACACTAATACAGTGTAGCACTGAGAGATACCAAGGTGCAGTTGTCCTGGGTGTAGTATACACATATGTCCCGGTTTCATCTGAGACAGAGTTAATTTTCTTCCTCACAGCTGGTATGGTGCTCTGTTTTGGATTTAATGTGAGGATAGTGTTGATAACACTCTGATGGTTTAGTTATTGCTAAGTAGCACTTATCCTAAGTTAAGGATTTTTCAGTTTCTCATTCTCTGCCAGTAAGGAAGTGCACAAGAAGCTGGGAGGGTCTGTAGCCAGGATGGCTGACCCAAATGAGCCAAAGAGATAATCCATACCATAGAATGTCATGCTCAGTATATAGACTGGGGAGTGTAGATGACAGGCGCGGACTGCTGCTTGGGCATCAGTCAGTGGGTGGTGATCAGTTGCATTGTGCATCATTTGTCTTTTCATGGGGTATATTTCTTTCTTTTTTTATATTCCTTTTGGTTACATTTTTTATTATTATTATTATTATTATTTTGTTTTTATTTATTATTTTGTTGTTTTTATTTTGTTGTTTTTATTGTTATATTTTGTTGTTTTTATTGTTATATTTTATTTTATTTTTGATGTTAAACTGTTCTTATCTCCACCTATGAGTTTTACTTTGTTTTTTGATTCTCCTCACCATCCCACTGGGAAGAAAGAGTGAGCAAGTGGCTGCATGGCACTTAGTTGCTAGCTGGTGTTAAACCATGACAACATACCTTGAATGGAAATCTTGCAAACTGCTTCTTTGACAAAAAACCTTCAAAGTGCTTCTCTGGCTCTGTTTTGCTTATACCTATTCAATGAATTATTGAAACTTCAATGAACTGAATCTCCAGGGGCTCAAATACACAATCAAGTCATCACAGCATAGCAAGTGTCAGCTGAGCTATATCAATAACTCGTGTGCACGCTCCTAGCCATGGCAACGGCAAGGCAACACAATTTGGCTTAGTTCTGATTCATTTCAGGCTTCACATTTGCTACTGGTAAAATATGTGCACAGGAATTAATGCCAAAACTTGAAATTTTGAATGCTTCCTATCTGCAATTGACAATTTCCTACAATTAAAATTACATGGTTGATTGCTTAATGTCTAATGTAAGGCCAGATATGTTCTTCAGGTATTTGTGGGGTGTGATTGAGTATCCTCACTAAGGTTTACAAATATGACTAGAACGCATTTTTGCTGATGTTAGATACTATTGTTGAATCTTCTTTCCAAGGAGAAGAATCCTTTATAAAAGAAAGGAGGGAGACACTTGATTGGCTATAAATCTTAGCAATTTTTTTCTGGAGCAATTTTATGTGATGAGGTTTATGAATAGCTACAAGAGACAAACTGAGTCTAGCAGCAGTTCTTGTCCATCATGCTGCCTTCATACTGAGGTCTAACTATGATTCCTAGCAAAACTGTTTTTCTTCCATTGTAGTACAACTACAATGCTTTGTGAAATCTTTCAGTTTAGTGAAACCTTATTACTATTCTGTATTTACTTTAAAAGATAAGCAGTGCCAAAACTAAGGTTTTATAGCAGTAATTAAATTGCTAACACTCAAGCCTGAATTCTGATTGACTTGACATAAGAGGATATGCAGTAAAAGACAGAGACTTGAAAGCCCTCTTAAATATAAGAAGTGTAAAATCTCAATGCAAATAACAACAGCTTTACAATTAATGCCATCTTTTTAAAATCCAAGTTTCAATAGCTGTAGGTTTTGACAGATTGGGCTTTGTTGTCCTGTATGGCTCAGTTAAGCTTGTTAAGGAAGGCATTCTCATTCTAAGTCTTCACCTAACTTTAAGTTGTATTTAAAAAATAATAAATCAATTTAGACTTACTAGCTTCAAGATATTATTTAGCAAATATAGGATAGGTTGAAGATGACTTTTTATGAAATGAAGAGCCTAGAACACAAATTATATGCCAGGCTACTAATTAGAGACAGATATGTAATCACTTACTAATGGAACAACATTTTGTGCCAGCCTTATTCATACTTCCTTCCAACTGCTGGACAACTTGTGCCAGATTCAGTTTTCTTCAGAAGAAAAAGATACTAACATGTTTTCCATCCTGTTTTTAAACCTACAAGTCTAGTGCATACTGAACTTTTTTGACATTTCAGAAATTCTATCACTTATAACAGCTTGAGGCCTTTTTATTACAAACATGTACATTTCCCTGCACGGTTCTGGAAATCTCACAATTACATTCATTAAAAATGTCCATGGTTACAGACAAATGCATGTTTTATACATTTACCTTTACAATTTTCTTTTGACAATTGTGCTGAGCATAATTTTCTATTAAATTCCACAAAATACCTACTTATTCATCCAGAGTGTCAGTTTATTATAAATTTTGGCAAAAACCATCAAAGGAGAAAAATACTAGAATACAGTTACTGTCAAATTCTTCAGGTTTGATGTCTGGGGTGTGACTCACTGAGTGTCAACCTAATAAGCATGTATATCCATGAAAACAAACATAAAAAGGTCATGTTTCAGCAGCAGTCTAAAATTAGAGGCACTACATGCATTTTACACTATTACTAGGAGGATTTTTGGATACATAATTTTGGATCACTAAATGTACCTAAGAATCCCTACTTTATTTGACTATCTGAGCATTCCTCTTGTGATCAAGACCTGCTGTAATCCGGATATTCTAACAATATCGGTTTTGCTCAGGCCACACTTAGTGAATGCTGACTTCAATGAGATCAGCATGCAGTGACCATTTTGCAGAAAGAAAATGCAGGAAAAGTCAGAATTTGTGTGATTGCTTTTAGCTCTCCATCTGATTGTTGGTCTTGGTCGAGACAGAGATTCACATCCCACTTGTCCCACTCACCGTGAAATTTTGCTTACCATCACTTTGTTAGAAGGTGGAAATGGGAGAGAAATTCTATGCTTTTCCTGTTGAAACCTGTCTACTTGTAGCCAGGCAAACAAGATTACTGTGAAAGAAAGACAGAAAAAGACAGACAGAAAGACAGAAAGACAGAAAGACAGAAAGACAGAAAGACAGAAAGACAGAAAGAAAGAAAGAAAGAAAAGAAAGAGAAGGTCCACTCATACGTTACTTGTTAGTTGTTTGGGTTTGGTTTTTTTTTCAAAAATAAAATTGAATAAACAGGTCTGGACATAGACACTGGAACCCAAACCTTAATCTGAGCACCTCAGAGCAATCATCATTTTATGAAAGAAGGGCAGCACCTCTTCTGTTTCTGGAGTGTTGTTTTTTTGCTGCTGTTCAAACAGCATCCTGGACTAGTTTGATTGAGTCATTGAGTCTAGAAGAACATGATTTTTTTTATTTATTTTTTTTTCCAGTTGCTGAAAAAGCAAGAGGGACTCCAGCATAAAATGTGAACTGATTCACTAGCAAGCTCTGCTTTCAGAACTGAGTGTACTTCAGCCATAAATAACAAATACAAACCCCATGATTCATTTTCATACTGACTCTTAAACTACCTCAGAGTCTGAATCTCCCAACTTCACTATTTCTAAAACTTTAAAGTAAAAGTGAACATAGGGCTACAGAATACTTTCATGTATAAGGATCACAGGACTGCTCCACATAGCTCTTAGAGACTGAAGTACATAGTGTTAAGGAAAGAATACTCATTTTACAGCTTTCTGATCAGACCAATCTGAGAAACAGACCAATACAGTAGTCATTCCCTTATAAAACACTCATTGACTTGATTGCAAGATATAGATACCTAAAGGCCCTGACCTCGGAGTATAAAAGGAAAAAAAAAGTACAACTGTACAAATGAACTTCACAGTGCATGTCAAGGTTAAACCATACCATATGTTCCTGAAAATACACAGACACAAAAGGGAGTTGTAGAGAAGTATAAATAAAATCCAGTACAAAAGGTAGATAATCTTTTGCACCAAATTTACACGGTTGTTCTTAAATTATAGTCTTTTAAAATAGATTGTGTTTTGTGACATTTTGTTACATTTTTTTTGGTTCATTTTGATATGGAGAAAGAGTAACGATGTAGTAATTGTTGTAGTAGGGCATAAGATTCACATTGCATTTATCTCAGAGTTGTATTTTTAATGCATTATTTTACCAGATATCTGTATCAAAAATACCTTACTGTGTTCCTGTATCTGTTTTGGTTTATGTGACAAATGGATTTTATGCCTACTTTTTAGAAATGGTAATACACATAGAAAAATCCATGTAGGAAATTCAACTTTAATGCTAGAATGAAAATAACCAAGGAGCTGAATCCTCAGTTTTGGTGTTGCTGTCATAATCATTATCACTTAAAGCATCTAGCTTTGTGAAGTCTATTCTTATGATATCTTCATCTAAAAAATATTTTTACTATTGTCACTTGGAAGTGTTTGTGGTTACCTTTTTCTTAAAACTATGTAAATGAAAGACATGAACATTTAACTTAATTTGTAGGGTGATCTACTTCTCATTGACTGATTTTCTATTTCCACTGAAATTCAACAAATAAGCACATGAGGAGTAGAAAAAAAGGTGTGAAGCCCATAATAGCTGCTTCAGTCATCAACAGATTGAAATGATTCAAACAGGTGTTTGTGAGAGAATGAGCTATTTTCTTTAGGGCTGTGGGGACAAATTCTAGAAGAGAAAAAACTACTCTAAACAGATCCCGAAGAGCAAGCAGGAAAAAATATACCATTATGGGAAGAGTAGGACAGCAGAAGATTACAGCAACATTCCTTGGTACATGTGTGCAATGTGTGGTTGTTTGGCTGGGTGGGAGAAGACCCTCACCAGCTGAGAAATAATAAAGCTGACAGCAGTGTGAGTCATGCAGCAGCCACAGTCCAAGTTTTTCACAGATAAAACTTGGTAAATTTTGGATTTCCAAACAAGGATCACTTTCACTTTTCAAAACAATGCTCATTAAAGTGAGCTCTGACAAAGTCTCTCACAATAGTCTTGTAACTAGGCTAGGAGGTAACAGGTGAGTGGATAAAAACTAGCTGGATGGTTGGCTTAGAGTGTAATAATGGATGACAATGCACCTGGAAGCAGGTAACAAGCAGATTACTGTATGGGTCTATCCAGGGACCTATGTTTAATATCAGTGACCTGGAGTAGTCAGTGGAGAAAATGTGAATAGTCTGTAGATAACACCAAACTAAGAGGACCAGTCTATGTGCTGAAGGGTATGGCTGCCATCCAGAGACTCCTAGACATGATGGAAGGATAGGCAGTGAGATATGTGAGTCAGCAGTTTCCCCTGTTAGCACAGACAGTTGACAGTATCTGGGGCTGTAACAAGAGCAGCGCAGCCAGCAGGTTGAGGGATGAATTGTCCTCTGCTCAGCATTCATTAGACCATATCAGAATACTGTGTCCAGTACAATTGGGTTGCAGAATACAATTGGATTTCCCAATACAAGAGACCTGATAAACAGCAGTAAGCTTAGCAGAGGCCAGCAAGATGCTTGCAAGCTGAAACACTTGCCTTGTGAGGAGATGCTAAGGAAGGAAGGTGGGCTTATTCAGTATGGAGAAGACATTGCTTCATGGTCATCTAACAGCAGCCTGTCAGTACCTATGAAGAGGTCATCATAAAAATGAAGCCAGGGTCTTCACAGCAATGTGTGGTAGGATGACAAGGGACAAAGGGCATAAACTGAAACAAGAGAAGGTCCAGTCCAGATATATGGAAAAACATTTTAATCATGAGGATACCCAAACAGTGGACCAAGCTCCCTCAATGAATCTGTGAAGTTTCCACACCTGGAGGTTTTCAAGCCTCAATTATATAAAGACCTGATCAACCTATTCTGACCTTACAGCTGGCCCTGCTTTGAGAATGAGGCTGGACTAGATAATCTTCCAACCTGAACAATTCTGTGATCCTAAAATAGTTCACGGAGCTCTTAAAAGGGTTCTGGGGATTGCAGGCAGAGAACATATGCTGCTAATATCTACCCAATTTCTTCCCTCGCTTACAATCAAAATGTCTGTTTTGTTTAGAAATAGCAAACTGATAAAGTTGATGTATTTTGAGAAACAGACTGGCAGTCACTTTTGAGAAGAATGTTACCGTCTCCTCTGAGGCAGGTGACAGTAGTGTGAATGACAATGTTTACTGATCTTGGGTAAGAGAGATCTGTTCCCACGGTTCTTTTAAGAATCTAAAAGCAGGTAGTTAATTCAGCTGATGTTAACGGGTTTTGTCAGTATTTGGTGTGGGAAAAGAGTGTTGCTTAAACAGATCTAATCCTGCAATAGTTATTCGTTAAGTGGGCTCTTCTCCCATTAATTGTTTCTGAGTTCCGGAATACACAGCAGGCAGCTGCATGTGGTGCAGTGCACTCTGACTGCTGACCTATTTATTGGTGTGTTTCTGTGATGCCTGACCCATAACAGAGACTCAGCTGTTCAAAAAGCTGCTACACAAAGGAAGAGATAACAGTCAGCAGAGGAGGCGTTAATTTGGAATTTTGGTACTGGCAAAAATGACATATTTTTTCCTGGCTTCAGCTGCTTAAATGGGGGGTACTCCCTGAAGTTCTCTGGGCAAGACTTGAAATGTGGAGTGCTACTGCCTGACATACTAAACTCCCTGCTTCCTCATTGATTTTCTAACACAACCTTAATGCTGTGTTAGCATCATTTCTCTGTTCATTCCATCTGCTCTTAGGTCTCCCCCGCTGTTTCCTAGGAGATATATTGCCATGATTCCTGCATCTGTAAGGCAGTGGCAGATACGGGGCAAGAGACGCATGGTTAGAGGCAGCATTAGTACCACCTGAACATTTGCAGGTTTCTCGAGGGATCCCACCACCCGCTGCTTCTTAAACCCTGAGGAAGTTCTAGTTACAGTCAGCTGCAGGAATGGGATGCTGTGGCTTTTCAACTCCCACTTTTATTTGCTTCTTTCAGCCTTGAGCCTCTATTAAACAAAAAATAAATTACCGAAGTGGTATTATTTTGGTCTACTTGGCCTATTTAGTGAACATTCTAACATTGTTATCTACAAAATTTTATGGTGTTTTTGCTTGTGTATGATGCGTTTATCAAAACTATTGATTACTTACGTTATATGCTTTAGGTGGTCATACATGCCTTTTTCATATCTTTCCAGTTATGGTCTAAGAGATAATTCCAAAATGTAATAGTAAGCATAATAAACTGAATACTGAGGTGCTGGAGCAGGTCCAAAGGAGGGATACAAGGTTGGTGAAGGATTTTGAAAACATACCCCATGAGGAGAGACTGAGGGAGCTGGAGCTGTTTAGTCTGAGGAGAAGGAGGCTGAGGAGAGACCTTATTGCCCTCTACAAATACCTGAAAGGAGGTTGTAAGGAGAGCGGGGTTGGTCTCTTCTCACTGGTGACAGGTGACAGGACAAGGGGAAATGGCCTCAAGTTGTGCCAGGGCAAGTTTAGGCTGGGTATCAGGAAAAACCTCTTTGCAGAAAGGGTTGTTAAGCACTGGAACAGGCTGCCCAGGGAAGTGGTTGAGTCACCATCCCTGAATGTGTTTAAAAATTGTTTGGATTTGATGCTCGGGGACATGGTTTAGTGGTGGGTTGTTAGAGTTAGGGTAGTAGGGTTAGGTTAAGGTTGGACTTGATGATCTTGAAGGTCTCTTCCGACCTGACCAATTCTGCGAATCTCTGATTCTGTGATCGTAATTATACAGGGTTGACACAGAATATCAGGGTTGCTAAATCTTGCATTGTGCCTTAAAATCTTCCCTGTTCTTCCCTTCGTAGGGACATATAAATCTGTCTCTGGATAACAAAATGTACAGTATTACGATATTTCTAAAAATAACTCTGTTTCTCACAAGTGATCCAAACTCCAGCAACAGATTCTTAAGTACACTCAAAACCAGATAATATAGAAAATAATTAATTTTTGGCCATACGTATAATCAACTTCATGTTTAACTTTAAATTGTATCAGTCTTTATTTTCTTCACAGGAAAAACAGGTAAACAAGAATTGTTTGCATCGAACAGCTAATGTGCTTCTGTTTAGGCAGAACTGTGAGAAAACCAAGGTATTTTCTGAATGTATGCAAAAGGAAAGAGATTTTATGAAAAAACACACATAATATTAAACAATAACTTATCGGGGGTAGAGAATATATTAATTGAATCACATCAGAAGAATAGTAAGGTTTTATAGATGAAGAGTTAAATGTCTACATATAGAAGAAATATA
The DNA here is from genome assembly GCA_013399075.1 of Chloroceryle aenea. Lineage (NCBI taxonomy): Eukaryota > Metazoa > Chordata > Aves > Coraciiformes > Cerylidae > Chloroceryle > Chloroceryle aenea. Next base: position 512,024 of record VWZY01000316.1, on the reverse strand, counting down.
ATCATTTTTCTTGATGGCCAGAAGAACATTAGGAAACATAATATAGCAAGAGTTACATTACCTACATTGAAACCTACATAGCACTGGCAGGTATTTCCTCAACAAAACCCATCAGACTCTTCAAAGTAAGTATGTAATGCTTTTGTAGATATTAGGGACAGCTCATAGTATTTGTAAAATAACAGATATTTGAGTAGTTAGGTTATACATGAAAAGTGTTACCCTTATTTAATTCAGGAGATTAATTTCAATGTTACAATTAAATTCAGCTGTTAAAGGGCTATCTCCAGTGTATCAATTGCATATGCTCAAATTTAAATATGATTAAGTGTCTAACATTTAACACTGAAGAGAAAGCAAGAGAGAGAAAGAAATATCAAAGTAAATTAATATGCTTCTCATACTTAGTATAACACCAAGTATATTTAAACAAGATGCATAATTGATTTAATAATATTCTTGTAAATTCAGCCTTCAGTTACCGGTATTTCAAAACAGGATCTGACAAAACAGAAATGTCTTACACGGTATAAAATATTAAGAAGGCTTTGAATAAAGTTCTGCATTTTGAAAGATTGAGGGAAACAGGCAGAAAAAGCAGAACATTTCTTATCTGTGTCCTTCAATAAAATGCACAACACATTTGACTAAGAAGCAATAAAGGAACAAGGCTTTTCGGTTGACAACAGGTTGGGTTTTTTTGCTATCCCAATTCAAATATTCCAAGAGAAACCATACTACCTTCCATGATTTCCATTATGAACTACTTTAAATTTACTTCTACATGTCCTCTGTGACTATTTCATCCTTTTCTGCCTGTGGGAATACCATGATATTTTTTAGTGAAAGAAAGCAGAACTTAGTTGAATTAAAGAGAGTGCAATATTCAAACTCACTTAGTTTTCTCTAGAAGAAGCCTTTGTAAAAACACTGAGGATAAACTCAGCCTTCAAACCTACCATGTTAAGTATCTATGATTTACATAAACCAGAAACAAAATAACAGAAAATCTGCACTTATTCAAATCAAGAGACTCAATATATTTTTCTTTGTCTTGGATGTCAATGGATGTACAAAAAAGAACCACAGAAATTTCCCAGATATTGAATAGCACTGAAATGAATAAAGGTAGATGGTGCAGTGTTTAATGCAGATAGAGAAAACCACTAACTGCAAGCAGGCTGACAATATGCTGTTTAGTATAAATACATCTTCAATGTGTTAAATTTACTTTAAACTGGAATGCAATTTTGATGACATTTACACACACCTATTCACAGAGGGAATATATACAAATATAGAGCTAGGGATGATTTAAACTTAGAAGCAATGCTAAACTAACACATGGAAAAAAAGGGCTTTCTTTAACTTTGTGAATATCAGCAGCATCATACAGACTTTAACTAGGTGTCCCAATAATATGGGAATTGTATGAACATAAGAATGATAACAGTATAGAGTAAATAAACTCTCAAACTTGGCATATCATACTTCTTATTTTTTCTCTGATATGTTAAAAAAAAACAAGCTCATCTTCTTGCCATAAAACACCACCTCAGTCTTTATTTAGGAAAAAAATTATGCACTTGATTATTACAATGTCTTGATAAAATATTCCCAAGATTTCTCCCAATATTTTAAAACACTAACAATGCAAATGGTTTGATTTCTAGTGAGTAATAACATTTCAGAAACAAATCAAAAATGTTTTTCATCTTAAACTATAGGTAAGAACCTGATTTTCTTTCTAAACTTTCAATTTATTTAATTTTTGAGCTCAGTAAAATGAAAACATACTTTTTCCTACAGATGTCAGAGTTGTAACCTAGAACTATGGACCAAAAATCAAAGACTGGCTTCTTTGAATCATATATGATCTTTGAAAATAAAAAATTCAGAACTTGAATTCAAACACATCTGATGACAATACACATCCCTACTAATAAACATGCTGAAGTCATACCCAGAGATGATTGCTTTAATTTGAATAAACTTTTGTTTAACAGCTTTATCTGGCCATTTTGTTGATGGTGCATTCACAGGCTAGCCTATTGGAGCTAGTGGATATAGTGATAAAAAGATTTTTGGTCTGTAACAAGGAATATCTTCCTCAGTATAAAAAATGTATTCTGCATTTGATCCATTAGAAGTACTCCCCGGCTAGAAGTTCCCAGGTGGTATGTATATCACAAGCAAGATGTGGATTCAAAAGAAGACCAATGTACTAAAAAGTGGTATTTTAGAGTAATATTTCAGGCCATTTTAGAGTAATTTTTCAAGCCATATATTCAAACTCTAAACTTTGTGATGTGCTTTTTTCTGTCAATTATTTCCTCTGAACACCTCCATTTTTAGGATCTGCTGTTCTCAGAAATAAATCAATATAATATATCTGTATTCCAGGAGTTCAGGAAGCAAAAATGAGAGATCTCAAAGAGATTAAGATTAAAAGAAAGGGACTGGATTAAGGGCATGTTTTATTTCAGAGTTCCTGAATCAAGGATTAGAGAAAGGCTGCCAGCATACCTAGGGAGCATGTTATCAAACACAGTTGTTCTGATGCCCTCAAACTCTGATTCCACAGTGGCAATATACATGGGAACTTTCAGTTAGTGAACCATATTTTTTCTTGAAATAAGTTATAAAATCATATAGATGACTATGTATGTTAGTGCTGAAATTCTAGGAAGGCTTAATGCTTCTGCACACTACCATTCTGAAGTTTGTGCATTTCTGACTTTTTTTCCCCTGAATAAAATCTGTGAGAGTTGTGTCAGTTTCTTCTGCAAATCTGTATTTTGTTCATTTGTACCTCTACATACATTCAAAACTTTAAAACATATTAATATCTTAATTTTAATAATTTTCCCATGTGTTGGAAATTGTTTGTTTGGGCTATGTTTTATGAAGTTCAGCTATGTGACTCATTAAATTTATAAGACTTATGGCAGCTAAGTTTCTAAGCACTCATTTGAAAAGAAAAAATGATTAATTATAGTTGTGTTGTAGGAACACCAGTTATCCTATCGCAGATGATGAGCATATTTCATTAGATATTGGAATAATTAAGATAAGGAGTGCATTAAGTATTTTAACACAGTGGGGTAAAGAATTACTTTACTGATACTTGCTCATGCCATAACTTAACAGTGTTTCATCATCCTCCCCTGTTCACCAATTATATCATATTTCCTATTCCAAGCTAACATATAGCTATTGTTAATTTTAAGCAACCACTTATAGTCACCTCTGAAAAGTGCCTAGCATCACTAGAGACTGGGTGATGATGCCTCAAAACACTGACACAGCCTGCTCTACAGGAGAGGAGCAAATGATGACTATGTTCAGAAAGTCCGAGAACAGATTAGTAAGAAATCAGAGATATATCAGTAAGATATCCAGGGTTATTACTTTCTTATTGCTACGTGCCAGAGATCCAACAGTTCTATAGCTTGTTATGATGCCTGTTTCTGCACATTTTCAAGAGTAGTACTCTAACTTCTAAGCAATTTCTACTTGCTTTTTGAGTACCAGGGTGTTAATAAAAAGACAAAAACACTGTAGCACAATCCCATTACAACTATTATAATGAACCAGAATTTGTGCTTTTGATGTTGAGTCTTTGAACTTTTTTGCTTTGAAATTTAGTTATAAAACATACAAGTCTACCACAGAGAACACAGCTTATCCAGAGGGAACAATACCAAAAGGGATTTTTGGAGGGGAAGAAAGGACTATGAAAGACGGTAAATATTTTCCCATGTCTGTTAATATTTTACCAAAAATGCCAAGTCCTGCAAGTACAGGTCTAAATAGATGTAATTATTTTAAGTTAAACACAAATAAACCAAAGATAGCAATATTTAAGTGCAAATTTAATACAAGCCATTATCATACCTTGTTATGTGTCTGAGTTTGTCCAACCAGGATAAGAATATTTGATGAGATTATAGACAGGCAGAAATTGATTAGAATTATTGACCTCTCAGATCTGATGTACCTGTTCAAATAAAAAAAAGAGAGCGTACAACTTTTCTGAAAGGAAAACAACTAGGAAGTCATACTAAGCTTTGATGCAGTTCTTGCATTAGATATTGGAGACACTCTGAAAGGTAAGCACTCTCTTTCAAGTGCTCAGAAAGAGTATCATGGGTGCTCTCACATTGCAAACATGCCATGATATTCTGATAGATATCCTGCAATTCCCTCTTAATATCCTGGCATATTTAAAAAATAATGTATCAATACTTCTTTTAGAAATTGCTGGCAAAATTGTTCTAACACCATACTGATAATAAAGGGCTTGCATGTGTTCACGTCAGGAACTTACATTCTCTGTTCATCTCTGGGAATATCCACAGCTGGCATAGACCATTCACAATAACTAACTTCAGCAAAAATCTGGTGATTTACATAAACAGAAAATCTGGTCTATGATGCATGAATAAGATGCAGGTTGGCTGTTGATAATATGGCAGAGCATTTTGGAACACATTATTGGGGTAATGATAACATTAAACTTGTAGGTCTACCACATGTACAAAATAATTTGTATGAAGAAACAGTAATACTGTAATATCTTCCTAAGGCCCAATGCCAAAAATTGGCTAAGTTTGTACAGAAAGACTAAATTATAACAGTGAGCATCACACAGTCTCTCTTGCAAAGTCATCCTAGTAATTTTACAAATACGTTTAGAATGAAAAAGTCAAAGACTCTTATCATTTATTTCCTTACAAGATGCAAATGTTCTCCTTTTTTTATATATTTCTACATATTTTTTTATGCTACAGGACAGAAAATAGAATGATTTTGGTTTCAAGTGAAGTACCTTACTGACCTGATTTTCAGAGCTGGTAACAGAGAAAATCTTTACTACTAAAGTAAATCAAAGTTAAGGGTGCTCAGTACCTCTGAAGAGCAAGCCATACGTTTATATATTCTATTACCTCTACTACATGCTTCTCACTGGAACTTAGTTAATATTGCTGTCTCCTCCTGAGCTGAACACCCATAGCTGACACTCTGAGAAGGCCACAGCAAAGGGTCCTGAACCCACGAGAAATGCTGAGCTTTGGACATGGAAAGAATTGTAGTCCTTTTTTTCTCAGCCATCAATTAAGTAATACAGTATTCCTTTTTTTAGTTAAGAAGACAGAACAAACCTGATATCACAATCCACATTTTCCCTTAAAATATAACAGTGGTGTTAAAACTAGATCTATCTGTTTGCAAACAAATACAGCAAGTCTAGTAAGTGTAGTGCCTTTATCTAGACAGACAGTATGCTGCTACTTTCTAACTTGTTAACTATTGATTCACCTGAGACAGTTCTCAGCAGTGAGTATCTATGACTATAAAGAATCTTAGTGGTTGAGTAAATACAGTGCAAGCAGGAGCTCATACCATTGACTTAAGCTAGAAAGGTTTTAGTTTCATTTCCAGTCCACTATTGAGGGAAGGGAAGGGAAGAGAAGGGAAGAATATTTGACTGACAATTTATTTTGCAGTTTAAATTTTCTGTTAGGGGAATCGGATCAATCAGCCATAAAAGAATGGTCACACAGACTTTGTCAGACCAGAATACCTCTACCTCACATCACTTCTAAACAGGCCCTGCCATTCAAAGGGAAGGTGGGTGTTCCAAAATATAAATACAGACAGAGGATCAAAATATCAAATGTCTCCCTATAAAATCAAGCATATATACATGTAAGTTTCAGTGTCTGTCTTCTCCCTATAGTTGGTTGCTATGTGCTCTTGAGAAACACACTGAAGGCAAATTTTAATGATTCACATGACAGGCCATTCAGTTGTGATAATACTTTCAAAATATCTCACTGATAGAACACCGAGATCTATACGAGTTATCTTTTCTTCAGGGGGGTGCAGAACCCACACTAGGTTCATAACACATCACATACAAATTTTTTTCCACTTGAAAGTTACCATAATCATGGAAACATAGAATCAAAGAATCATAGATTGGTTTGTGTTGGAAGGGGCATTAAATATCACCTAGTTCCAACACCTCTGCCATGGGCAGGCACATCTTCCATTACATCGTGTTGCTCAAAGCCCCATCCAACCTAACCTTGAACAGCTCACTGATGGGGCATCCACAACTTCTCTGGGCAACCTGTTCTATTGTCTCACCACCCTCACTGTAAAAAAAAAATTCTTCCTTATATGTAATTTAGATAATGGAGAAGACCAGTTCCACTGAGCATGACAGTATTTCCATCCAACTGCTAAATATATCAGGGAGTGCAAAAATAACACTATAATTCTTCAGATGCGAATTATATCCTGAAATACTCTCATTCTTAGCTTTGACAGATGAGAACTGATAATTTTTATACTCTTTTTATTGTAACTTATGTAACTAGATATTCCATATTTATTATATATATGTCTATTCCCTTGAGTCTCTGTGGCTACATAAGAGAGTGAAAAAGTGTGTAAAATTATCAAGCTGCTTCTAAAAGAAAAATTCTATTGGTTGATTTCATATTAGTCTAAAAATTTTTATTTGCTGTGATTCTTCTGGCTTGCATAAGAACCTATTTTTATTTTATTATGGAAAAACGTTAAATGTGAAACCATGCTCACTTTTAAAAAATCTTTATTACGTTGCATGACTTTTGCTCTTTTCTGTTTCTTCTCCACTAAGACATCATGCTATTTCTTGTCACTTCTCAAACTAATTTACTCCATAAATATCTATTGCACTTTTATTTCAAGATAATATCTTAATATAGTAAGCTCAGAATGGAAAAAAAAAACCCTGTTACTGGAATGTACCATCACACTATTTGAGACTACTTAATTTGTGATCTTCACTGAAACTTATAACCGAAGTGAAGAAACTCATAACCTGTTGACTGAACCTTCCTATATCTGTAATATCTGATGTTGCACTGTGATAGGCCATTTTTATCACATAGAGGTTATGTTTTATAATGTAAATGGAGGAAAAGTAGCCAAAGGTATAGGCCAGAAGCCTCAGATGAAATATATCACATAGAAGAATCCTGTAAAATGTTCCTTAGCACTATGAATACCCCACTGCAAAAGCAGTATGATTCACGCTGAGGAGGGGAAAAAGAAGAGTGGGATATACCATCAACAGAAGGCCAAAATATCATCAGATTTAGGTGTCAAAGCATATACTACATTTTTCTTTCTTTTCCTCTTCAGAATAATAAATGTTGCATCTAATGCTCTATTTAATTTTTAATTCAACTAAATATAGCTATATATTCACATTCAGCTTTGTCAATCCATTACATACCTCCATAGTGCTGCATAGACAACTGCTAGGGTGATCAAGGCCAAGCATGAAAGACCACTGCCTACTATTAAGGTCACTGACGGTGTACCAGATGATTCCATGATCTGTAGATTACAACAGACAGTCATGAAGAAAAAACATCCTCCAGCGATTAAAACAACAAGTCAAAACAAAAAAAAGCAACCTAAGCAAAATGATAAAAGTAGCCAGACTGTCACAGGTAGCTTCAGTAATATTACTTATGAAGCAGAAATCAGCTTAATCCAAAACTGATCCATACATAACTCCTGAGATCTCTTTGATTATTGATACATTCCTCAGAGGCATTTGAGCTTTAAAATGCATTATAATACCTACCCAATATTTTGAAAAATAAACTAAGTAGTAATATTACAATGTAACAGGAGACTATGATGTTAGCACAAGTTTAAACTACTCCCTGGTTCAAATTAATTGAAAGATACATTTCTCCTGAGAAACAGCAATATTTAGAATTGTGTATTAAACAAACAGCTTGGTTTCACTGTAATATATTAAAGATCTTCCATGCCTGTTTCAGAATTACCAAACTTTCTGACTTTTAATAACTTTGACTTCAATCCACTATTCTAACATGCTTAATTTCCTTGGGCCTCTGATTGTCTAGAAGGTGTGGCAAGATATCTATGGCAACAATATCATAAGGCTTCTGTAAAGACGCTACAAATTAAAAATTATTTCATCTGCACTCTGTGTATTTATACTAATTGAAAGTAAATGAATGACCTTGAAAATGAGATAGCTTTTCCTTCTGTAAAAGAAACTATTATTGTCTGATATCAAGCAAGTTTTTTTTTTCCATGTGTATATCTGCTCATGTTCTGAAATAGACATACTAATACAGATGGAAAAAAAAATAATTTAAAAGTTTGAAAGAATACCATGCTTCGTTTACCAAAATGCTTTCTAAAGCCTTGGGGATATATTGTAAATTAAATTTACCAAGATGTCTTTTGTCACCCAAATAGAATATAATGTCGATGTACTTTTAGGCCAGTAACATTTTATTTCAGACAGTTTGTTCCAAACTTATCCACTTTTCTATTAAAAAGAGTCTGATCATATGCTTCCCAAACAAGGAAAATGAAATTATGCCCTAGCAGATTAACTTCACAAATATTTGCTTTTAAACTATTTTTGCATTCAATAATACTGGGAGTGTCTGCTTGTGCACTTAGTGTCCCTTCTTTCCCATGAAAACTTCATTATTTTTCTTACATCCTATCAACAGAATGCACAGAAAATCTGTGCTGAAAATGTCCAATGCAGATCTGCAATCTGTTTAACTACAGTATCTAGGATTTTCCTACCAAGAGCAATAATAAAGCTCTATGCATTCCCCTGGAAAGGCTTGCAACCTTTAAAAAGCTTGTTAAGTTGATAATTGTTCAATACAAAAGTTTTCAACACATTTGCATCACAATTAGAAGGCTTTCTCTGAAAAATTCAGAGTTTGAGAACATGAAAATTTCACTAGGATTTAGTTATACTACAGAATCTGTAATTCATTTCTCTGAGACACTGTAGACACCGGGAGACTAACATTTGCCGACTTGCAATATTAAAAAATTCCTCAAAGCAACGTCTGAAATATACCTGAGAGGAAAGCTCG
>VWZY01000316.1:479329-502949 GCA_013399075.1 Chloroceryle aenea | reverse complement strand
GAGAAGGTAGAGAGAAGATCATATAAGCATTTCGTATGGGATGCATCGGTAAGCACAGTTTTACATCCCTGGGTGGACCAGGTTCCCAAAGAGTCGTTCCTGCAAAGGAGAGAGAGAGGGGGTGGGGGGGCAGAAATCGGGATAATTACGCCTGTGGGCCAATNTTTTTCTCGTGTGCGTGGCTATCTTAAAGGCAGATGGTTCTCAAACGTCTGTCTGGGTTATGCCAGTTGGACCGGGAAATGCCACATCTTCTCTTCTGATGGCTATTTTTGCTGAGAATCTGTGGGTTTTTGGCTATTGTTTTTAGTGATCAGCCTTAGAAATTTCACCCTGGAAACGGCAGCATCAGATGCCTCCAACTCTTGCCTTTGCTCCAGCAGAGGGGTGGATTTCAGTACAGCAGCACACAACATCACCAAAGAGACACACGAGTTCGCCCTCCAGACATCACTCAGTCAACTCGCCTTTCCCTAGCTCCCTCCCCCTTCTCAATTTCTTTTCTTGGGGTGGCAGCACCATGCTAACCCCAAGCCAAAGCAATCATTTGCTGGCATCTTTCACCAACCGGCCCTAAACAAAACAAGATGATTAACACAGCCCCCGAATTCAATTAGATATTCAATATGCTAATGCAAGGTCTGAAACCCACCCCAGCAGACAATAAAAATGGTATCAACCCACGTTTTCTTTGTGCAGGCAAAGAGAGGGAGAGGGAGACACAAAAAATCATCTCTCCTTTTTGCTGAACTGAAGTGGGGGGAAAATAATCTGTACAGGAAAAAGAGGTTGATTTCAACTAAAACAAACCTATGCTTTTTACATATGTCATATTTAGAGAACAACTCCGTGTCTTTCTTCTTATTTTCCCCTCCTTTCAGGTCCAGGGAGCAACTGCAGGGACTCTTGCTGCCAGCAGCAGTGTGTGTGCTGTCAGTTCATGTCTATTTCACCTCAGGTCACTAAATGAAAAAAAGAAAAACGAAGGTGGAAAAACAAGGTGGGGGAATAATAATTTCCACTCCCTGTGATCACCCTTGTTTCACCTCTTCTGCCTTGACAATCCAGCTTTGTAAGAGATTCTATATGCCAGGGCCCTCACGCAAAGGCAATTTGTTATCTCAAGCCTGCTCTCAGAGTGCAGTTCACCCCATCCCACCTTGGCATTTTATGCCACTAGTGTTTGAGCACACACCAGATGTAACTCTTACACACTACTGTCTTCAGAACAGCATCCTGTAATATGCAAAACAACAGCAGTTGAAGAAAACAACTGCGAGAAAATCACCAATTCTTCAAACCACTAAAGCTGTCTATGAGCTTTCCTTCACAAATTATGTCTTTCAGAGAGCCACAGGAAAAATCAACATCCACTTTGGAAAATATAGTTACGTATTCTAAAGCATTAACTTCTGGATAACCAATTTTTTTTTGGTTAGTTTTCCTGTTTCTTATCTTACTGTGACACATAGTTAAGGCCAAATGAAATGTGTTTATCTGTGTTGATTAATTATTAAAGAATTATAGCTTAAGAGGAATTGACATGTTTTAAAACAAAAGGATCTTGAGAATAAGATCTAATGTATTGAATTTACCCTATGATGAAAAGCACTGGATTCACAATACATACAGTTAGCACTAAATCTTTGCAGATGATGGCCAATGCACAGATAGACAAGTTTTAATTGTAGATGGCAGACAATCACAGAGACCAGTTAAATTTAAAAAAAAAAAAAAGTTACAATTATATTTAAATTAGCATAAATCATGTGGAGTCCACCAGATTTAGAGGGGCTCATTCTATTCTTCAAGTCACTATGCAAATAAAAAAATCCAGTGATACATCCGCTGAGAAGTTCACTGTTGTACTATATCACCAGGCATTACAAATACACTACCTATTTTACAAAACTTCTTTAATACTAGTGAAAATTTTAGTGGAATTTCCAAAAGCACTCTGAAATGAAGAAAGTCCTCAAATTGAATTTAACAATAAGACATCCATTGGCACAGCAGGAGCAGTGTCAGTCTAATATGGATACTTTTTACATTTCATTGTTAATTTTTTCAGTGATATACTTCAATTTCTTGCCTAGCAGCATTATATTTGAATATGTAACAAATGAAAATTCAGTTATTAAAAGTGGTCTATCTCTCTTTTCTAACCCTTGCAGTTAAGAAAAAAAAAAAAACAAAACAGCCTCATTAATAAATATATTTGTAGCTTTTTGAAATTATGACTGACAGAAGCTGTGCAGAATGTTCTACTAGGTCCACGACAGAGAAAGAATAAAGAGTAGAATCCAGAAAAAAAGGTGTAACTGCAATTTGTTGCATGATGTTCATGCTTTCAGAACACTAAATGTATGATTACCAACTCAGTGATGATGCACATTTTGACTTGCTTACATAAAACTAGTATTTGGTTTAAGGCACATAATCTAAAAGAAATGGAAAAAAAAAGGATGCACCCATTGCACACTTTTTATGAAGTCTTTCATCTACGATCTGTGCCTTTTATAATGCAACTTTTCTGGGCCAATCAGAACCTCATATTGGGAAGTTTCATTCCTTTTTGGTTTGATTTTCTTTGACAGTGTTTAATGTCTAGGGTTATCATATGAATATGCAAAAGGGCAACTGTTGTTCCTGTGGATCATTCTTGTTATGCAGAAAACTATAAAGGACTGACAGGTACTATTAACACCCATTCTATTTATATCAAGGAAAATTATCAAATTGAAAATACATAACAAATAGAAATGTAGGTTCATGCCCATTATTGACAATTTTGTACTGTTCCACTGAGCTACAGATGATTTAATCAACTGGCAGAATTCCCATAATATAAGGAATTCCCAAGAAGCATAGATTTACCATTGCAGATCCTGTGTCATCCTGCAGCTGAGGCAGGGGAAAAGCAAGGGAAGCAGGGAAGTAAGAGAAAAAGTCTAAGCAGGCTGTAATTTGGGCCCACAGATCTATGTCTAATATAGGATAAGCACCAAAAAACCTCTCAGCTACAACATTTGTCTGTGAGTGTGTCCTACTCAGAGTAGTCTTACAGTTAGAGCAATGATGGAGTGTCTTTTCTAAACCTTTTCAGATTTTAATGTAAACTGCTAATTCTAATCAAGAATTGGGAATATATTGTGCAATAAAAATGATGGTCAAATGATTTACAGAAAGCATATTTATCGTGTATGATACAGAAGAAATAATGTGCTTTTTGCTCTTTAATAACTTATTATGCAATATTGCATGATATATGTGATGCTCACTACTCAAAACAATGATATGTATCAGATATTGAAATGGAAGTGTAGTTTATAAGATAGGAACATTTTTGTAGAATAAAAAATTCATTCACAGACACAACTGCCAATCTGACACAGACTGATGATCAAGCCACTTTTGATGTGCTAGCAACTATGTTTCCCTTATTCTTCTTGGCCTCATGACAAAGTGGTTTACCACTTAATATTAGCATATTTTGTTAAAATTATTAATATGCATGTCTTAATAATTACATTGTTTTGTCTGCTTTAACATATTGATGAATGAATATCAGCTGTCATTATGACATTGCTGTCAAAAACACACACTTGGTAAAGGACTTCACTTCCTATAACACACTGTCTACCTTATTCGTTTATTTAGAAGAATCTTTTCCAAATGAAAGATTATTTTGGAAGGAGATGCTGTGAGACAAAGAAAAAGCAAGTAACAACACTGTTAACTATTTCTTTCCATACTGGTGACTGGTTATCCAAATAGTTGCCTGGGATTTGGTCATCATGAACAAAGAATTAACATCATGGCTATACATATTCGACAGCAGCTTACTTTAGTAATTTTTCTCATGATTGATACCCATGCTTAAAGTGGGATGAGAAAACTTTTCAACCATTAGTTACAGTACTTAAGTAACATCAACAGGCTGTTATTTAAGAACTTAGTAACAGCTTTGTAAAAAGAAAGCTACATAGAAGTTAAATAATATTATTTCTCCTGAGATAATTTTAATTCTCCCAATTTCTTGGTTCTGTGCTTTTTTTTTTTTCCTTTTCTTTTTTTTTCCTTTTTTTTTTTTTTTCTTCCCCCTCCCAACTAGGTGCTCTTTTTCCTTTAGCACAGACTTTGGTATTCCAACTCTATTCTCAGCATAGAATGACTTATAATTATAAGAAGCACATGGAAAATGCAGACATAAGAATTTTTTATCCTAGCACAATGTAGAAAAGAAGTCCATGGACCTTATGAGTAGCAAATTATGTACATCACTGTGCCTGTTCAGATGTGCTGGCTGGCATATTAGTGAAGATAAAGTCCCTCCAACACCTGCTTACTTCTTTACATGTGGACCTAAAATCCCAGGGAAGCCATAGGAAAGGCAAAACTGCAGGAGTCCCCTTTCAGTTGTGCGTGTCCATATGTCTGAGACATAACCTAACTCTCAGTATGCATATTTTCTACTACGATCAATCTTATCTCTACCCTACTACATAGCAACATTCTGTTTATCTCCAGTTTTTCTTAAAACAAAACAAAACAAAACAAAACACAAGCAATCAACAACAACAAAAACAGCACAATAAAATTGTTGCAACACTTTTGTAGCACACTGTTGTTGCAAATATTGGAAGTGGACAAAACCACACTTTTCTTAATACTGTCATACATAAAACTGTAGTTTACCAAAGGATTGTTTACCCTGAAATTGTTAATATTACTAACATTAAGTCAATATTAGGGCTTTTTCCCTCTCACACAATTTAGAAAAAACTATCACATGGACTCATGGAAATGAAAATAAATGTAATGGATGTAAATAACTTTTTTATATGTCTACAATACCAAAATATACCACAAAGTCTGAAAAAAAGGATGGATGAATTGATGTAGTATCAGAAGTAAAAGCTAGATGATTAATATCTTGTAATTTGATATCCAACCAGAATACTGTGGGAAGTTCATTTTCCTAGGGAATAAAGACACTTTTCCAATTCAGGCATTGAATTGTTTCTTCTTCCTCAGTGACATACTCGTGAATTTATTCTTTTGCCAAATAAAGTAGAAACCCTTGAAAAATTAAATTTGTTGCTCATCTTTATACCAAAATAAATCCTATCTGCATTTTTAATTTGGTTAAACAAATGTGCACCTGGGCTGGAAATTGAGTCTTAGTACAAAGAGATTTAAACCAGGTAAGATATTAAATCCTAAAACTTAGGTTTTATAACAGAGACATTGTAGTTATAAGCATACATTGTTGCATTAACTTTCTAATAAAGTAGAACTCATAGAAATGTCTGAAGGAAGATCAAGAATTGTCTTGGTTGTCAGTTTGACAACTACATTCACCAAAAGGGGAGCCATGAAATTGAGTATTAATGCTCATGAAATTATCATTTTTTGTAACTTTCCCATCCATACAGTTTAGGGCATGATCTAGTGTGCACCACACACAAGCTGTGCTGTAATCAATAGTTGTCCCGTCATTAACACATTGCAAGTGTATCAAAACGTAAAAGAAATTCTAAAGGACTGATATGACAAAACCGGGATGAGACAAATACTATGAATTTCCTGCCTCCTACAGCATAGTTCTTCATTACTGGTGTTCTGCACTATTGCTATAACACAGACAACATTATTAGAGTTACAGGATCCATTCATGGTTTTGAACATCATCAGACAAACTACATTCAGCTCTACTTGTGTATTTTAAAGAGCCTAATGGACGGATATTTGAACAATAACATTCTCTTCCCTTTCTCCAGATTATAGAGAAAATCTCCTAAGAGGATGAGTATTGGTGCATCAAAAATAGTGACAGGAAATCAATCGCTTTTCAGAGCTTCATCTCTGTCTGACCCTGTAGATGTTCTCAGAGAAAGTAGCAAAGGAGTAAATACTGAGTGTTCTTGCTATATGAACACTGACAAAGGATGTAGGTATCTGATGAGGATTTATGAGAACTATGATTTCTTTTCCCCTAGACCTCCAGAATGAATGGAATAGACAAGAGTCCACACTTTCCCTCTAGGATATCTTGTCCCAAGATGATGCCCTCCTACAACTACAGGAAGCAGCAGAAGGATATTTCTTACTTTCATAAAAACAATAACTGAAGCAAACTGGTCAACATTACCACATATTCTACATTGAATTGCTGTCTCCCTTCCTAATGAGATCTCATTTATTATCAGTCTGTACTGTTATTTTGTCTTTCATTTCAATTCTAGATTTAATGAACAGGTAAAACTAAAAAAATAAAAAAGTCCAGCCTCCTCAGAGATGCCAACCATAAAGTTGAAAGGAAAAAAGTTAAGCCACAAAATAAGAACAGCAGAAGAAAGCATGATAAGTCATTGCGCACTGAAATGCTGCTCATTGCTCTGATGATGCAAAAGAGATCTGATCCCCTTATTGCAGCTAGATGTGTTTGTACATGCTACCTCTCAAAATTCAAGGTCCTCCTCAAAGATGGTCAGCAGAAAGTCCCTCTTTTATCTAACAAGTCAACGGCTGTGAGACAGAAGAGGTGAGTTCAATTTCCTTCTCTGAATGAGCAGTGCTAAATAGGTATTTTGCAGCAGATGACCTAACCCCAGACTACAGTATGTTCTAGTGTGAGAGTTTCTTCAGCCCTTCTTGTTGAAACAGGTGCTCAGTGGACAGAACTATGCATTGGGCCAGAAGGTCAAGCAAAGCATGTGTTTTGTAGCCATACTTCAGGAAGACAGGGATTGGCACCTGCATTCCAGTTCTTGCTCCACTCAGTATTACTTATTCAGCAGATTGAGCATTCAAACATCAGTGTAACATTCTCTGAAGATCCTCAGGTTTCATAGCAGTTCCTTCAAATCTTAGCTCCATGACTAACAATGCTCCTGGTTGTTTGCCTCTCATCTCCTGTATCTTGCACTACCACCTGCTGTTCCTACACAATCCTGCTGTGTATCCTACAACTCTGTTACCTATGGGTCTCTGAATAGCATGCTGTGGAGGTATGGCAACAGGTGCTAAGTTGTCTCAGTGTCTATTATTAAAGAAATATGTAAAGACTTTTTTGTGTCCACTTACACTTTGAAAATAAACTTAAGCCAGACTGAGCTAAAACAAATGAACAAACAAGCAAGCCAACAAAAACAGGACACAGTTACAAATGTTTGTAAGACATGAAAAAAAAAAAAAGAAAGTAAAATAAAATTGACATTTGTTCTACTGACAAAGGGATTCCCTTTTATCCAGCTATTATTCTGCAAGATTTACTAAACATTCATTTTATAAAGAGTTCCATTTTCTGTATACGTTAGGCCTCAGGTTATGTCCTTTTCCTTGTGTAAGATACTTGCTTTTCATAACCAAACATCTTTTCTAAGTCTTCCCCAGGAATCTAAACAGATCTAATCTGTTTTTCTTCAAATGGATTGATTTATTTCTTATTTGGGAGATAATCTGGCCATCCCTCTTAATTAAAATAAGTAGGGTTTTTTCTTCCTTAGAGATGTCTCTGTTAGATCAGATGTTATCTTGTGTACCTGACTGGCCAATTAACAACTGCATCAATAAGAGTAATGCTTATCTCCCTATTGTCTCTTTGATGAGTCCTTTTATGAGGACAGGCTGAAGGAGCTGGGACTATTCAGCCTTGAGAAGAGAAGGCTTAGGGAAGACCTAATAGCGACCTTCAGTACCTGAAAGGAACTTATAATAAGACTGGAGAGGGCCTGTTTACAAAGGCCTGTAGTGAAAGGATGAGGGGCAATCATTTTAAATTAGAAAAGAGTGAATTTAGATTGGATGTATGGAAGTAGTTCTTTACCACGAGGGTTGTGGAGCACTGGAACAAGTTGCCCAGGGAGGTGGTTGAGGCCCCATCCCTGGAGACATTCAAGGTGAGGCTTGACGAGGTTCTGAGCAACCTGCTCTAGTTGAAGATGGCCCTGTTCTCAGCAGGGGGGTTGGACTGGATGACCTCTAGAGGTCCCTTACAACCCAGACATTTCTGTGATTCTATGGTTCTATGAGTCAGAGGGCATCCTGTCTGAACCTGCACCAAATCTTTTACTAGTTATCAGGCTGCACATTAAAAATATATTTCATAAAAATACTTCATAAGAAAAAGGCATAGAGCTTGCTATTGTCTCTTGACTGAGATCAGACATGTAGTAGGTTGAGGTGACAAGGGATTTGTAGTGTTGTAGATATACTTTGGTTGTATGGTTTTTCTTCAGTGAAATCCTTAACTACAGATTGTAAAAGTGAGCAGTCTTACCCTTTCAGGTGGTCATAGAATAACAGAATCATAGTTTGGATTGGAAGGGACCTTCAAAAGTCATCTGGTCCAGCTGCCCTTTGGAAGGGACCTTCAAAAGTCATCTGGTCCAGCTGCCCTGCAGTAAGCAGGGATGTCTTTAACTAGATAGATTGCACAGATAGCCATCAAGACTGACCTTGAATATCTCTACCACCTCTCTGAGCAACCTTTTACTGTGTTCCACCACCTTCATAGTAAAGAACTTCCTAATGTTCCATCTACATCTACCCTTAAAATCATTGCCTCTTCTCCTGTTGCTGCATGCCTTTGTAAACAGTCCCCATCCAGCTTTCTTGTAGGTCCCCTTCAGGTACTGAAAGGCCACTGTAAGGTCTCTCTAGAGCCTTCTCACCTCCAGGCTGAACAATATCAACTTTCTCAGCCTGTCTTTGTAGGAGAGGCTCTCCAGCCATCTGATCATTTTTGTGGCCCTCCTCTGGACCCACTCCAACAGGTCCATGTCCTTCCTGTGCTGAGGGCTCCAGAGATGGACATGGTACTCCTGGTGAGGTCTCACCAGAGCAGAGTAGAGTGCAAGAATCACCTCTCTTAATCTGCTGTGATTGGCTTTCTGTGTTGCAAGTGCACAATGTTGGCTCATGTCCAGCTTTTTGTCCACCAGTACCCCCAAGTCCTTCTCTGTAGGGCTACTTTCTATCACCTCATCCCCCAGTCTGTATTGATAATGAGGATTGCTCTGACCCAGGTGCAGGACCTTGCACTTGGTCTTGTTGAACCTCAACTGGTTCACCTCGGCCCACTTCACTGTCTTGTCTAGGTCCCTCTGGATGACATCCTGTCCCTCTGGCATATTGACCACATCATTCAGTTTGGTGTCATCTGCAAACTTACATATTAGAATCAAGACTTGGCCAAGCAGCTTAACTTAAATCTTATAAGAACCTCTGGATCTTCCAGAGTTGTATGATGATGGGAAAGGAGATCTGACAATGTCCACTAAGGACTGAGGTACCTATAGTTGCAGGTATCTGCCTATCTCATATAATGACTGAGGCTTTTTTTAAATGGGGCAATGCAGCAAATATGTGCAAGTGGTTGAGATGCAGTGACTTTTACAGGCCTAGCTGATAGTAAATGTAATGTAATATAGATAAACACAGAGCTTTCTTACAGTGTTGTTTACAATCTGATAAAAAATCAAAACTAAACAACCCAGATGTTGCTATAGCTGATACATGTAAGCTGTGCATTGAAAGCTCTATAATTCACAGAACTAACTTGTATGGCATTATAAAGTAAAGCATCTTTTTGTCTCAATAATTTACAAGCTTTTTGTTTGGTTGGTTGTTTTTTTTAAGATGTGGGAAAATTATTGTGGTTATAGAGTCAAAGACAAGTACAGATTTAGGAAATGGAGGCTCATTTGTTAAAATGAAGATGCAAGAGACGTCTCCTTAATGTGCATTTTAGACTCTCCTAGACTGGCCTTAGCCCTCATATTCTTCCCCTTCAGTAAGGCTTATTACCTTAGGACTTATGAATGGGCCTGCTCAGCTTCCAGACTCAATATTGTTTGAATGTAGCCACTTTGGAGTGATGTTATGTGAGCTACCTCTCATCTGAATCTACCTTAGTGGATATATTTACTGATCAAATGCCCAGTAAGTAATTACACCTAACTGATATGGTTTTTAATACTACTTCTCACCTGTGTAATGGTAGTGTTGCCTAAAACAAAGTCAGATGAAAGTGATAATCTCTGGAGAGAACATCTAAACTGTTCCACTTTGGTTTTTGTCAGGAGTGTCTATTACAGAGGCTAGAAGAATAAGATGTGCATCATGCTGCATTACAATACATGAAAACAGATGCTTCCATATTTCATCTGCAAAATGTTGGGGAAAGAATGAGGGTCTATACTGTGTCATGTCTAGGCAGTGAACCTTATGTACTAGAGATTGTGCTGACTTAATAGGATAAGGGCATGTGCTGCAGAGGCAGCCACTGTGGTGCCCAAGGTCCAATGGATTCTACAGACATGGTCGGAATTTGATCTGCACATATGCACTACGTCTGATGCATTCACAATGCAAGAGAAAATTTGCATTTGTAACAACAGTACACATGGAAGTCCCAGAAAAATTAACTGCACTGAACAGTGGTAATACAGCACTTAAGTCCTCTTACTCTTCTGGTAAATCCATTTCAGACTCTGTGTTTAGACAAATGTGATTGTTGTCGCTAAAAACTATATAAATTGTTTAAGAGGTTGGATAACTTTTTATTTTACTTCACTGTACAAAAAAATGAAAAGGCACAGAGGAGATGCTGGGAGTATGTGCCTTAACTACATGCCAAAAAAAGCCTGTCTGAACAAATGACCAAATCTTGCTACCCTATCCACTTTGTTCCATATCCTGGGAACATTTTTTGTTTGTGTGTGGCTTCCTTGTGGGAAACAGCACAAGAATTCCTGATGCTCTGCAAGTACGGACATTGTCATTATGGGTTTGTCTTCTATCAACTGACAAAGCTGGTGTACTCTTCAGCCTTCAGGTATTGTAGAAAAAAGTGTCCCAAAAGAATCAATATTAATACAATAACAGTCTGACCACATCATATAGCACCTTTCTGCTGAAAGCCTTAAAACAGAGACAGACAGTGTCATCCTGAATCTCAACATGAGGTGCAAAAAAATTAAGAGTCATCCCTAGGACTCAAGGCAGAAATAATATTGTGAAGGTAAATTGCTTCTAGGGTCAAAAGAAAATTCAACCAAATACAGTACTATATTTATTTCTTTCTATCTCTGTATGGCCATCTCATATGCTACTTTTTATGCATACAACATTATAACATATAGAATATTGCAAGTATATGTATCTAAAACATATACGGTAACATTATTCAGCTAATGTCGCAGTTTTTGTAGAATGGAATCAACTCTCATTGTCATGAAAGTCACATCACAAGCTGTCTGATTGTGATATGTCCCATAGATGTGGCATGCTTCAGTTGAAAACTCCAAATTTGAAATGCCTTTCCCTTCAGTCAGACATAGTGTTGGAAGTAGAAACTGCTACAGGGTCTTCTCATATTTTGAAGCAATTTGCATTCCGTTATGTTCTCACGCTACTTCGTGTTTTAAAAGTGCAATAAATAAAGAATACAATTAATTTAGATGACACTAGTGGATCTGAATTATAGATAAGACCACTTAGTACATGAAGCTTATTAGCTAGAATATATCTCCTAGAAATTACATAATGAGTGCAATTGCAATCATTGTCTGTGCATATATAGTTTCCAGAGAATGTCATGAATCCACTTCATGTCAGTGCATGCTGTATATTGATTGGATCTGTCAACTTCAATCTAGTATCCTTAGTATAACTCACATCAGAACCTGGCACTATATTTTGATCTCTCAGACAGCTAAATGTTATCTAAAATTACTTATAAGCAAACATCTTTCTATTGACTACACATTGGAGAAAACTTATGTGTATTTTAATTCAAAGATGCTAGACCATGTCAAGCGCATGATGTGTTCTTCCGTTATATTAGTTTTTGGCAAGGGCTTCAAAATAGCAAACCAGAAAGTATGACTGTGCCACTCTAACAAAGTCTGCGGTATGCCCACATTTTTAATGCAGTGTGCAGTTCTGATCTCTTCCTAACTCGGACAGCTCTAGTGTAACTAAGAAAGCTACAGAGAAAGGGGACAAAGTGACAGAAGATAGGGGACAGCTTCCAAAAGGTAAGTCCTTCCAGTTGGGGTAAGAGCTGTCCAAGGGATAAAGGTCTGTAAGAAATGATTGTTTATTATTCCTTGTAATAAAAGAACTCAGGATATTAAATGAAATTATTAGGCTGTATATTCAAAACAAACAATAGGAGGCATTTTTTCTCACACGGCATAGTTACACTGTGGAAATCATTGCCACAGGAGGTTATAAATGACAGAAGATTATGTGACCTGAAAGAGTGATTAGATAATATTCACAGATGAAAAATCTTTTAAGGCTACAGCACACAAAGATAAAAACTCTTGTCTGTACGTCACAAACCTGTTGGAATTTGGAAGGCATACCGAGGGAATATCTACTAAGTAAGTGCCTTGTTCTTAAGCGCTCTTCTAGGAATTTGTTAACACCAATGTGGCAGGCAGGATACTGGGGCTAGACTAATCTTTCACCGGTTCATCCCAGCTTATACTTTAGCTATTATTCCTAGTTTAAAGATTTTGCTTTCATATTAAAACATTTCAGTTTGCTGGTTATTCCACATTTCATGTGTTGCTGAGGTGAGCAGATCTGGTGCTGGCAGGACTCACAACAGAGCACTCCAGCAAGGTGCACAGCAGGGGTTCCCAGAAGAAGGGAACCTTCGAGGGAGCTGAGAGAGGCACCAGGAAACTGCAGCTTCTGTGAAAGTGGCGGATGGGACCTGGGCAGGGACAGGAGCAGTGGCAGCCAAGCCACCTATCACATGTAAAGAAAGACCTTAGGGAGTGCAAGTGACCAAATTGTGGCAAAGCAGTTAATTTGCATCGAAGTTTTCATGGCAGTTTGCAAGGCATTCTTGTAGCAGTATGTGCAGGAAGGCCACTGAAGCTCTGCCAGCTCAACCACGGTGCAGTGGTATCCATGTGGCAGAAAGCCATGACCTCTCTCAGCTCTGTGTCCGCCATGACTGATGCAGCTGCCCACACAGAGCTCTGGTGGGAACACACAGCCACCAAGGCATAAGACATCAGGCTGTGCTCTGCTCTTTTGCCAGTATTGGAGGGCAGCAGTCAACACACTTCTTGAATGTGTACACAGGTAAAAGAACTCCTCTGCCTACTGACAGAGCTCCAGGAGGAGATAAGTAGGTCAGGCAGTATCAGAGAGTGCAAAAGATAGGTAGATTACTTTGTGTCTAGTGAGGCTACATCTGGAGTACTGCATCCAGTTCTTGGCTTCCCAGTTCAAGAGGGACAGGGAAATACTAGAGAGAGTCCAATAGAGAGCTACAAAGATGATGAAGGGACTGGAACATCTCTCTTATGAAGAAAGACTGAGAGCCCTGGGGCTGTTCAGTCTTCAGAAGACAAGACTGAGAGGGGATCTTATTAATGTTTACAAATATCTGAAGGGGGGGGGTGTCAATTAAAAGTGGCCACACTCTTTTCAGTGGTGCCCTGTGACAGAACAAGAGATAATGGTCACAAACTGGAACACAGGAAGTTCCACCTCAACATAAGGAGAAACTTCTTTCCTGTGAGGGTGACAGAGAGGGATCTGGACAGGTGGGATTAATAGTCTGAGACCAATGGTATGAAGTTTAACAAGACCAAGTGCCGAGTCCTGCACTCTGATCACAACAACCCCCTGCAACACTACAGGCTTAAGGAAAAGTGTCTGGAAAGCTGCCCTGAGGAAATGGATGTGGCAGTGTTGGTTGAAACCTGTCTGAATATAAGCCAGCAGTGTCCCCAGGTGGCCAAGAAGGCCATTATTTTTGTATCAAAAATAGTGTGGCCAGCAGGACTAGGTATGCAATCATCCCTCTGTACCTGACACTCCTGGGATCACACCTCAAATACTGTNTGCAGCTGCCCACACAGAGCTCTGGTGGGAACACACAGCCACCAAGGCATAAGACATCAGGCTGTGCTCTGCTCTTTTGCCAGTATTGGAGGGCAGCAGTCAACACACTTCTTGAATGTGTACACAGGTAAAAGAACTCCTCTGCCTACTGACAGAGCTCCAGGAGGAGATAAGTAGGTCAGGCAGTATCAGAGAGTGCAAAAGATAGGTAGATTACTTTGTGTCTAGTGAGGCTACATCTGGAGTACTGCATCCAGTTCTTGGCTTCCCAGTTCAAGAGGGACAGGGAAATACTAGAGAGAGTCCAATAGAGAGCTACAAAGATGATGAAGGGACTGGAACATCTCTCTTATGAAGAAAGACTGAGAGCCCTGGGGCTGTTCAGTCTTCAGAAGACAAGACTGAGAGGGGATCTTATTAATGTTTACAAATATCTGAAGGGGGGGGGTGTCAATTAAAAGTGGCCACACTCTTTTCAGTGGTGCCCTGTGACAGAACAAGAGATAATGGTCACAAACTGGAACACAGGAAGTTCCACCTCAACATAAGGAGAAACTTCTTTCCTGTGAGGGTGACAGAGAGGGATCTGGACAGGTGGGATTAATAGTCTGAGACCAATGGTATGAAGTTTAACAAGACCAAGTGCCGAGTCCTGCACTCTGATCACAACAACCCCCTGCAACACTACAGGCTTAAGGAAAAGTGTCTGGAAAGCTGCCCTGAGGAAATGGATGTGGCAGTGTTGGTTGAAACCTGTCTGAATATAAGCCAGCAGTGTCCCCAGGTGGCCAAGAAGGCCATTATTTTTGTATCAAAAATAGTGTGGCCAGCAGGACTAGGTATGCAATCATCCCTCTGTACCTGACACTCCTGGGATCACACCTCAAATACTGTATTTAGTTTTGGGCCCCTCACTACAAGAAAGACATTATGGTGCTGGAGTGCACCCGAAGAAGGGTAAGAAAGCTGGTGATGAGTGAAGAGCATGAATCTTACTAAGAGTGGCTGAGGGAACTGGTATGGTTTAGCCTGGAGAAGAGACTCTGGGGAGAATTTCTTGCTCTCTGCAACTACCTGAAAGGAGTTTGTAGCGAAGTGGGTGTTGGTCTCTTCTCCCATTTAGCCAGTGACAGGAAAAGAGAGATGGGCCTCAAGTTGTTGTTGTTAGATTGGACATTAGGAAGAATATCTTCATAGAAAAGTCTGTAGAGCACTGAAAAAAACTGCAGAGGGAAGTGATGGAGTCACCATCCCTGGAGGTAAAGATGTGATGCTTAGGGATATTGTTCAGTGGTGGACTTGGTTGTGCTATGTTAATGGCTAGACTCAATGATCTTCAAGGTTTTTTCCAGTTTAAACAATACTTAGATTCCATATGCATATTAAGTCCAAGACACAGAGTTGAGCAGCTGAGCCTCAATATAATGTTGGGGTACTATGACATCCTAAATTTACAAACTGAATTTCTTGGCATTATGTAAGTGGAGTTTGAAGAGAATTAAATCTTTATTGCTTTGCATTAGTGTTTTAACTCATATGAGATTTTCTTATTTCCTTAATTTTATAGTGTAGAATTGGAATTTTACAAGGACTCACACTGAAATATTCCATAGTACTCAAGATAGATAGAACATGTATGTATATATATAGTAGGCATAAATAATAGGTGTTGCAATGGAGATACTTGTTGTATTTCATCTGATTTTGATACACATCATGAGGTCTCATTTTAAAAGTACCCTAACAATGGCTCCACATTCCTTTTCTGTTCATGATCTTAGCTGTTGCACACAAAAATACTTGCTTCTTTTCCTCACATCATTACCTTTCTCTGTATAAAATCATGCCTCCTAACCCTTAGAATGGTCAAGTATTAATCCCAAGTTAGTAACATTTATTCTGTATTTAAAAATGTCACTGCTTTTAAGTCCAATACCTAGTAGTCCTGCAGGGCTAGAGGCAATAACTTGCAAGAGGAAAAATTCTCAGCTTTCCAACTGGATACAGAGACTTTGCTTCTAACCCTGCAGGGCTGTCAGCTATTAAACTTTGAAGTCATGACATTTTAAAGAAATGTATGGAGCAGTTATTTTATAGGAACAAAACACCATTTTTAAGTTATAGAAAGATTT
The DNA here is from genome assembly GCA_013399075.1 of Chloroceryle aenea. NCBI lineage: Eukaryota > Metazoa > Chordata > Aves > Coraciiformes > Cerylidae > Chloroceryle > Chloroceryle aenea. Next base: position 486,936 of record VWZY01000316.1, on the reverse strand, counting down.
TATTGCTCTTCTTTGCCTGATGCTTTCATTGGGTAAGATATCTAGTTTTAAAGGTAGACATGTATGAAAATAGTACTAGTAAATGATTTAAGGAGTCTATTCTAAATGTTATATGATATTAAGTCATGCAAAGATGTTAGCACTCATGGAAAAAGGGAGGAATTAAACACAGAAACAGTGGCAACTTTTTTATGGTTGTGTTTTAATGTCAAGTGTCTTTTTATCTTTTAGGCCATCTCACATTAAAATTATTGCAGGATTAGTTGAATTAAACCATCCTCTGTTTTAAATGATGTATTAATTAATTCATTCCAGTATGTAGTTCAAAGCAAATTGGAATTTCTTACAGATTCCTATAAAAGAGTTATAACAGTACTAGTACAAACAATTTAATTACTGATGAGCTTTTAAAAAATTGTTTGCTTTGGAAAAATATCAGTTGACTTGCTTTAAAATTGGAAGTATTTCACTGCTCTGTAGTTCTAAGTTTCACATATTCCCAATTTTGAACTAACTTAAATTTTTAAAAAATCCACAAAATTAATAGATTTTAAATATAATTAATTCCACTTCTACTAAACTAATTTCCTTCAAAGTTTTGTTTGGTTTTCTAAATTTTAATTTTGGAATAAATTTCTCTCTGGGACAAAATTATTTTAAAATTCACATTTTTAGTTTAGGAAATAGAATTCAGAAATACCATAATCCATGCTTCTCTAAGACCATGGTTCAGCATGATATTTAAATATGTCTATAATTTCATATGCCAGTGATTTCAGCAGATTTACTCATATATTCAGAGGTAGTCACTGAAATTCCTTGTCAAATCACATCCATTTCCATCTCAGAATCACAAAGTAACACTGATTTAAGGTTCAAAATAGGCCTTTTAAGTAAGCATCACTAGTCACATATTCCAGATGGTGATATTCTATGCTGCTGTACTAGATAATCAGAGCAGATCTTTCTGTCCTTCAAATCATCACAATCTTTAAAAAATGAAAAGATTATGCATATTACATTGTAACTTAGGCTATGGAAGATCTTTCTTCTTGAATTAATTACTCATTCAAATAATTTTTGATTACTGTATCAGTATAATTTGTATTAATAATATAAATTATTGTTCATGAATAAACATACTACATCAAATAGAAAACTGTAAACAGATTTATGTTAATTTAATATCTCTTTGCAACAATTAGCAGAATTAGAAATCAATTCCAACTCAAATGCAAATAATGATCATAATCATAGAAACATACTTCTCTATCAAAATACATTTTGAAGGTCCCTTTGTACATGTAATGAAATTCATTCTCCTTACCATCCACTCCCCTCCAATTTCTAAATGAAAAATGACTGGTAATACATCTTGTCATTTCCATGATCTAGAATTATTTGGCTTTATCTTTTTCAAATACTACAGTTCCTTAGAGAAATCACTTAAAAGTCCAGACTATCTAAACAAGGTCATGAGTATGACTTATGCTGAATATCCAGGAAAAGATTCCCCTTTATTTACTTGTTGACAACATAATAGGTAATTAAATATTTTCTAGTGGTTGCAAAAAATGTTTCTTTATTAAGCAAAGTTCATGCTAACATTGTCCCACTTGATTGTCAGTCATTACTGTTCAATGTCATTGGGAAAGGTACATTTTCTGGGAGAAATCCCAGTACAGTTCCTGGCAGAAGTCAGCAGATTGCCAGAGAGACAATGCTACCGTACTTGCTAACTGGATATTGTAGTTCTTCCATGAGTGAAACCATGTGAAACTCACAAAACGTTTCACTGTCCACATAAAACTGTTCGGCTGGACAGAGATCCATAGAAGCAGCTACTACAACAACGAACACTTACATCTGAGACTAAATATTATTGATGCAGCTACCCTTGTGCTACCCATGTTGTAAAAGAGTGAAAAGTGAGGCATGAAAGGGAGGACTCACTGACAGAGCATTGTCAGGGATACAAGGATGTTGATGCAGCTCAAGAAGGACCATGCCAGGCTACTGGAGCAGCCAGACAAATAAAAACCCCACTGCAGTATTTGAGCTGGGCGTCAGGAAAAAGGGAAGCTTATTCCATAATGCCCCTGTGTATATTCTGTCCAACAAATTCTTTTATGTCTGTACAAGGCAGATGGCATTTTAATTAAAGGTTCTGTAAACTTTCCCAAAACATCTCTGTGATTTTTGTATTCTTCTTGTTTATGTACCTCCCCTTGAAAATGAACAGATTTTCAAATATTTTACCTTTATTTAACAATGATGTGTGAGAGCTTCTGCTCCTCAAATGAAGGACAAATCCAGCACTCCTTGTATGATTTTAATAAAGGTTTTGGTCAAGCCTGTAATGACTGTGGACTCTGTGATGGCAAAACTGGTGAATGGGATAAGAACATGAGGGTAAATTGACTTGGACACGAAGAATAAATATTTAGGGGGTTATGATAAATAAATTAAATACCAATTTTTGCTTGTAATTGCATTAGAAGCATATGTTGCAGAAAGACATATTGATTCATCTACTATGCTATGAAATATTTTTAATAGAGCTGTGAATGCCCCTGATTTTAGTATTTTCAGCAGTTTATGCAACACCTTAGCATATTGGATTTTACACCCCTTAAAGCAATTTTTAAAACTATCAGGTCTGCTGGAAATAAATAAAAAGTGTTCATACACAGACAAAAACATGCATCAAACTGTTCCTTCTCCATAAGGCAAAATAATTTCCTGAAGAAGTTAAAGAGATATTTGCCTTTTTTTTTTTTTGGTCTGTAGCTAATATATTTTTTTGTATACTTCCTCCAATACTAAAACAAATATTAAAGAAGATTTATTAAAGTTAATTAGAAAAAAAATCTGTAAATAGAAATTTATTTCAAATTATGGAAAACAGGTGTGTTCACAAGCACATTTTCTTTAAAATCAGTTTTCAAAAACATTTCTAATGTAAACATACATTGATGTAGACTTTTAATCAACTTCGTAAAAATCACTTCAGAGATAAAGACTCAAAGAACACTTGTGATATTAGACTTCATCAATGTTTCAAAAAATAGGCTGCCATTGAATCTTGTGGGTTTGTCTTGAAATTAAATTGTTTACATAGTATATTTGTTCCTTAAACTAACTGACAGAGGAGATCATTTTATATAAGATGTATCACTTGATACAACTGAGATTCTGGGCACTGCCACAGTTGTATATGCAAGGTTATAAATGTAGATAGTCCCATCTATTGCATATGTCAGTCATTGAAAGATCTGGTTCTAATGCTACCCTGAGTATGAAACTATGCTGAAACTACCAGAAACTTGCTGCCAGAAACTACAAAGGACACATTTTNGTTGGATCAGGGGTTGGACTTGATGATCTTGGAGGTCTTTTCCAACCCAATCTATTCTATGATTCTATGATTTAATTTTTAAGAAGGTGTTTCTGGATATGTTGCCCTGTTTCCATGAGGCAACCTATCAACCACTGCCATAGATGCATGTACTGTAAACACTCTTTTCCATGACAAGGAACTCATCATACTAATGAAGAGAAGAAGCTTCCAGCTATCTGGTGAATCCTACATTTTTCCTTTTACTAGTTTTGGGTCCTTTCATGAATGTACAGCATGCTTTATATGCAGAACTAGAATCATTGTTTTAACTGCTCCTTTTTTCATTTGGGTAAACGAAAGAAAGTTGTTGCATAGAAGAAGAGAAAGTATATAAAATTACCAAAGCTTTCTTTTGGAAAACAAATTCCTCACTACCTCCCAAGGGAATTATATGAAAAGCTCATGCAAACAGAACGTGCACATTTTTATGACACTAGCTATGAAGTTACAGCCACATCCAGTACTACATTTTGTATTCACCATCAACCACAATTGCAGCTCTTTCCAGATAATCCTTCATCCCTGCAACTCCTCTTTCAAATATCATTAGATTAATGGGTCACTAAAACATTGCTTGATCATATTTCTCAATCACCTTCATCAGTTTATGATCAACAAACCCTGCAACATATGAAGGCAAGATCATTTTTGCACTCATTTCCTCTAACATATTTTAAACATTTAATGCTAAGAAAAGATCTATTCCTTGCCTCCTCTTCTTCTGTGTCACAAGGTACTAGGCATTTTAATTCAAGAGCACTATGGAAAATAGCAAAATATGCAGATTTCAATCTCATCTGATTTACAGATGTGCAAAATCAAACATCCAATAGATAGGACAGTTGGACACATGCAAAAGAAATTAACTTTTGAAGGACAACCAAGAGAAGCTTGGATTGGGTTACTGGGATCTTATGATACCAAAGCAGACCTAGCTAAATACCTGCCATTTGGTTATATATTGCTGACAGACTCTGCGACCTGAGCTTAGACTGAAACAGGGGTTACTAGGGAAAACTTCCCAACTGTAGGGACAATAAAGCTTTGATCATTCTGCCTTGGGAAGCCACAGAATTTCCATCACCTCAAGATTTTGAAAGCAGGTTACAGAACAGTGTGCTGAGAATAGGCATGAAGCCAGGGTAAGCGATCTCTTGAGTGACCTCTTTCACCATGAGCTACAAGCCAGTGATTTTTCCTAACAGGAGCTGCATTTGCTGAACACTCCTAAAAATGCTGAAGTGCCTTCCAATACCAATGACTGTGATAGGACTGTGATAGGACTGTGCTGCACCTTGCACATTTGAGCACAATACTGGGAACTGGAAAAGGTAAATGCTTGTCAGTTTATCACCATCTGCACAACTTTTCATTTTTTGTAATTGTTCTATGTTTCCTTCAGGATTTGCACAGATGTGAATATCAGATTTCAGAACTGAGCAGAACTGTAATGCAAATGTCAGATTTTGTAAGATCCAAACGCAGCTGTGGTAAGTTGAAGTGTTTCAGCTGGCTTTGATGGCTTTGGAGAAGTTCTGAGGTGTGCGTCCATCCAAGGTCATATATGTGTCTCAATGTGTGTTCTGGAGAGAGAAGGAAGGACACACTTGTACAACCACTTACCCTGACTTTGAAACATTGTCTTTGTGTAATTGACTCAGGGGTGTATTCAAACTACATAATTTAGGAGTTGAAATTATTGTGGTATTTAGGCTCAAGACAGAAAAAGTGAAATTGCTTAATCTCTGAGGTGGACAGGTTCCCCATATGGCAGTGAAGAGACTTAATCTCTATGCTTTTGCATATATGAAGCACTTGTTATAATCTGGATACATTACAATGAAATTTAACATGTTTTTAAGCATTTGCTTTATCTTAAGTGCCTGAATAATGCTTCAAGAGGAACATAATAATGAATATTTTCCAGAGTATCATGACTCACAAAAAAGGGAAGTAAAGCCTAAACATTTAAAAGGTCATATTTCATTTTTAGATGATGCAGAAACTATTTTATATGTTCATAACAGTAAATTGGAAGCAGTAGAATTTTCTTAGAAATCTGTGAAGTTAATTAGTTGACACACTGAGAAATCCAAGCTATAAAGCATACCATAGTCAAATCAATGACAATAAGAAATAGTATTGGTAATGTTTTCAGTGTTTTATTATTCCATACGGGGACACAATAAAACTGATTTTCTCTGGAAAAGTTTCCCTGTTAAGCATTATATTCATCATGTCAGAAACCAATGACATTTCTTAAAAGAACTCATAAATAGTTAAGGCAATATTAGCCAAGTTCTTGTCCCGACAGAGTTAAACTCAGGCTGTTAAACTGAAACATGAAGAGGATCTGTGACCCAGCTCCTGAGTTTCTTACACTATGGCCTCCTGTGAATCATAATATTCTCTGTGAAGCTGTTTAGAGTTGACATCACCTCTCACCTCCTAGAAGTTGGATAAGGCCCTATATTGTATATTTTCCAATTCTGGAAAAAACATGATGGATTTTTTTATTATCATTTATCTGTGTATACAACTCCTGTTGACTTAAATAGAAACTTTGTGGACCAAAACAAACAAACAAAAAAACAAATCCAAAGTGACTGGCAATTACAAAGGACATCTTCTATAAAAGCTGTATTTTGTTATCGTCAGGGTCCTGATTTCACCAACAGGCTCTGATGAGACTAATGAGTCTATAACCATCTTTCTCTATAATCCTCCTCTGTGGCCTCTTTTCCCATCCTCTTCCAGAGGCTAGGCTTCCTGTGCTCAGGGTCACGTCTGATCTACCAGAACTATGTAACTTTTTGTCTGTTTGCTGTGAAAACACCTATGCCATAAGAAAAAAACATGTGAAAACTGGGACCTCCATGCACACACACTTGACTTTTTGTCTCAGGGATTGCATTTAAGCTCAGGTCCCTGCCTTCAGTCCATGTCCGTGCTATGATGTAGTTATGCTGTTCTTGGCCTTTCACCATGACAGTCCTGAACCTGTCTGGCTGATTTGACTTCCCAGACTCATCTCTCACTTGCCACATCAGTACAGGCTGTCTGGTGATCAGTGGGCTGTGGCTGACACTGGACTCATTCTGCTCTTCTTGTTTGCATAATGTAGGACTGCACCTTTCATCTGCAGTCCTGCTGTGAGCTTCAGCTTCCAGCTCATCTTCCCTTGTGAAACTGCCCACTTCTCATGCTCCCTGATGTCAAGTTGCCATACGATAATTCATGTACATATGGATGCATGTTATATGTCTATACAGGGACAAGTCTAATGATAAGGGCCCTGAATCAAAGTTCTTTCTTACTTTTGTCTCAATCCACTGGGGAAATTCAAAACTTTCACCATCTTTCTGAAGAGGCTGTGAACCTTGTTAACCAGCTTTGGGAAGAACTGTATTATCTAGTACAGTGAATGAATGTACTGTGAATTGGTACAATAAATTGAGCAGGGAAGGACCTTGAGATGTCTTTTCCTACAGTATTGCAAGAATGGCTTACAAATGTCTATTAACTAATTATGTTAATTACAGCTTCTATCCTATCTCACAGGAAACACTTGAGTTCTGTTTGATTCTTTTGTACTTTGAATCATAGAATAGATTGGGTTGGAAAAGACCTCCAAGATCATCGAGTCCAACCCCAAATCTGGGGGTTGGGAAATCTTGGTCAGGCACCAGGACAGTGCCATCAACGTAGGCTGATGTAACAGCTTTACAGATTGGCACACTAGCAGCACAATGTTCATTTCCCAAAACTTATTCTGTAAGCTGATTCCAGAGTAATTAAAAAACTGCATTTGTACTACTAAGGTTTCTTCTACTTCATCTCCTCTGTCACTCACATTTTAGACTTCTGTCCCAAATGGTGGTTTAAGGCAGGTCCATCAACACAGGCAATCATTTTGTTCCTACATGGTGGAATCCCACCAATCCAAGCAATCTCACTAATAGCTTGAGCATTAGTAGAAAAGAATTGCTCTCCTAGTAGAGGTGAGATAAGCACCAAAAAATTTCCCTTTTCTCCCTATTAAAATGTGGTGGGATGTAAAGTATACTAGACATTTCTGGGTTATCCCTCTGAGTGCTTAGCACCCTCAGCATGCTGTGGCAGACCTAAAGCTTTCTTGCTGGGGTGGATCCTGGTTGGTCCAGGACCACTGTGTAGGCATAGTGTATGTATGTTGTAATCCTGGCAA
>VWZY01000316.1:452024-479280 GCA_013399075.1 Chloroceryle aenea | reverse complement strand
AAGTCAAAAAGTTGGGGGGGGGGTGTGTGATTCTGCTGTGCCCCTAGGAACTTGCATTGGCATTAGCACAAAAAATAGTATTTTATAACATATATGTATATTATAAGGAGGAGAGAAACTTCTCAGGTTTGTGCTGTATGAGGGGACTGAGCTGCCTCTATCTCATCTGCCAAGGTGGTGAGCCTTGCCGCACCAAGATGCCAGCAAGATCCCAGACATTAAGTATCATGCACATTTCAGGCTGAAATAAGCCACAGGCAGAACACAAGAATTACAGAACCATTAAGCGTAGTAGATGATGATTGTAGAGACATGGGTAGAGTCCTTTCTTGCAACATGGAACAGTCTCGGTCTGTGGCTTGCTTTCAGGGCTACCTCAAAACTACTAATGCAGAATGCAAACACGATGCAAACATGCCCAGATTCCAAAATGTTTCCCTCCTCCCATTATCTTGGAAATCAATATGGTTACAGAAACAGGCTTTCATTAATTTGATCCCTTTACCTCCATGAAATTTCATTTCTTCAGAATGACCCAACTTCAGCAACAATGAATAGGGTTGCAGTTGAAAATTTCTACTCCGAGATGGAAAAGGTGGTATAAAGCTACAGACATTCAAGAGGAAAATTAGTAGAATTATAGCTTCAAAAGCAAAAGCTCTTGAAGGCCATCATATAATTAATCATATGAAAGCCCATCATACAAATCACTAGCCTACCGTACAATAGATGGGTGCCTTCTCTCTGATCCTTCTCAGTGAAAGCAACAAAGCAGTTGTCCATAAACACGTAGATGTCATCTACAGCTGGAAAGTACTGCATTACAGCTTCACTGGGATGTCTAATTGTCCATGTCTATTTCTAATAAGGCACCCAGCACTGAAGAGGAAAATATTTCAGGTGCCATTCCTTAATGTTTCCTACTTTCTGATGTAGTTGTCTGTCCACTGCATTGCCTGTTATGAAACACATTCTGAGGAATCTAGTTCTCCCCTGTCTCTGTAAATCAAAGACACATTGAGGGAGATGGATCATTCCCGATTTCCTTTATTAATTTGGGGCAAATGTGCTGTAAATTCTCACAACTGCATATACAGACTCCAGTATCAGAATTCGTTATGGACATAGAGTAAAGCTCGTGAGATGAAAGAGTCATAGGTCCAGTATTTTAGTTAGTTTTCAATGTTTAAATTCTTTAAACAGAAAAAAAACAATAAACCAACCCAAGAAAAACATGCCTTTGAAAACATTCTCCAAAGAACAAACAAAACAAGGGTACTTACTAAGACTAATCACTGAAAAAAGCCTGTCTGGAATTGCATTTCTTTTTTTCATTCTTTTTATATATATAGACTTAATATTCATCAAATAATACACATACATTTTCCTTCTCTCTCTAACACAGATGCTGCAATTGAAATTGTACTTTAAGATTGCAGCAATTAGCTGTGTTCAGAAAGGAAAAAACATTTAAAAACCCAAAATCCTGTCAACCAACCTTTTTTTTTTTAAATCACGATCTAGGAAATAGGGTTTTTTTTTGTAACACAAATTAATTTCAAATTCCCTCATTTGTATTAATGTACTAATGCAGGAGATTCCTGCTTGGGTCTTGCTCAATTGGAACAAAGCTAGTAAGAATATTTCAAGCTTCCTTTGAGGTCCCTTCTAGCAGCTAGAGAATGAAAAAAATGGTCTGTTGACAAACTGTGGCAAAGATTTTCCTTTCCTTTCTCTGTAAGTTTACTGCAACATTTGATATTACAAGCCATGAAATATTTTTTTCTGCTCCTGAAACATGTCTGGGAATTACTTGTATTACACTTGAATATTTCTAATAGATTTAACATCCTGTGTACAACTTTTAATCATCCATGTGGAGTCACACCTGAGGCATCCCCAGGGCTCAATAAAGGGCTCAGCCCTTTATTATCTGTGATCAATGTGTTACCACTGAATATTTACCAGCCATTATCCTAATTACAGCATGGGAAAATGCTTTCACTTTTGGGTATATACTTACATGGATTGATTGATTCTTCTACTGTTCTAAAAACTTGAAGGTAACCTGGGAGTGCTTTCTGGCATCTGTGATGCATCTCTTGGGTTCTATCAGTAATAAAGTAACATGTTCATTGATATTCCTGTTTTTTTCTGGATAGGATATAGCCTTTTTCTGTTTAAAAAAAGGTGATCATGTCCTCATTATCCCTCACAAGTTTTCTGTTTTTCCTGTTTCTTGTACTAAAACTTACAAATTAAACAGTGCTTCAAAACTAAGGAAATATTCACTGTGTCAGGTCTCCTCACAGACAATTAACAATTTGGTGTGATTATATCCATTCCTTATGTCAGAAATAGTGTAGCTGGAAGGACTAGGGAAGTCATTGTTCCCCTGTACTCAGCACTGCTGAGGCTGCATCTCAAATACTATGTTTAGTTTTCTGCCCCTCATTCCAAGGACATTGAGGTCCTGAAGCATGCCCAAGAAATACAATGAAGCTGGTCTAGAGCACAAGTCTTAAAAGGAATGTCTGAGGGAACTGCCATTATTTAGCCTGGAAAAAAGGAGGATCAGGGGAGAGCTTTCTGCTCTCTACACCTACTTGGAAGGAGGTTATAGTGAGGTGGATGTTGGTCTGTTCTCCCAAGTAACAAGTCATAGGACAAGAAGAAATGGCTTCTAGATGTGCCATGGGGCTTTTAGATTGGAAATTAGGAAAAATTTCTTCTCTGACAGTGTTGTCAAGCACTGGAACAGGCTGCCCAGGGAATTGATGGAGTCACCATCCCTGGAGGTATTTAAAAGACATGTAGATGTGACAGAGACATGGTTTAGTGGTGGATTTGGCAGTGCTGGGTTAATAGCTAGACTTGATGACATTAAAGGTCCTTTCCAATCTATATAATTCTATGTGCTTTATTAATATCCTAACTTTGCTTCACCAAACTGATTCTTTCTTATGCTGTTACCTGTAAAAATTGATAGAGGATCCTTAAATTAATTAGAGCTTTCATTTCTCTCACAGAAGGAGTTATTTATTTGATTGATTGAGGGGGGTTTGTTAATTCTCTTGAACTGATAGCTGTTCTGTCTTCTTTCTGATAAACATTTGCCCTTCTGAGACTAGTTTGTTTTCAGACCACAATACAGTTCCAAACTTTTATCATTATAGTCATCAGTAATTCTTTGTGAATCCAAGTAGAATTTTCTCTAGTTAGCCTCCTACATATAATAGCTGTCTTTGACATAAATAGACATTCAATTCTTCTCAAATGCTTTATAAGAGGTATTTTGAAGTGTTATGTTATTTCTTGGTTCTGCTTTATTCTATCCAAATGAGATTGGCTTACCTCCTGTGGCTTGATCAGTGCCATGAAATCTTCTCTGCAAGTGTCACACAGGTTTCTCTTCTCAAGACCCTGATTTTTAATCTATACCTGCTCCTCTTCAATAATCTGATTTGTTGGTGTGGGCCTAAATTTCATTTATATGCAGATCACAAACAGATTGATGTTATAAAATTAGCCCTTAATATTCCCTCTGCCACATGTCTGCTGCCTGCCTGCCAAGTCAATGTTTGAATGTTTAGAAATTTCATACAATTTAATGCCTCCAAAATATACATTGCTTCAAGGGGAACTGACACCTTTTTAAATCATTATTCTTTTGTAAATCTGTCATTGTGGGCTCAATATAAAGAATTCTGCAGTAGTGAGGACTAAGACTCCACAAATCCTAGCACTAAAATCTTATGTGTATTTTTATAAATCAAAAACTGGTGGAAAGCATAATGTACTAGAGTTCAAAATCAGTATGATATACACCCAGATTCAATGGTCAGCAAAGCCACTGACCACTTTAAACTGGAGAAGTTGAATTTAAATTCCACAACTACTTTGGCACACCTTCCAGAGTATCTTTTAGTTTTATGTAATTATATATGGAGACTTTTGGAGCATTTTTTTTTTAAATTACTTTGAGACTTTCACTGGTTTTAGGATGACCTTTACAAGACAATTAGATTAGCAGTAGCTGATGGCATCAGGGTCAAACTCAGATGCAATCTCAGTGAAAATACAGTGAAGACTGTCTCTCAAACAGACAGGTTTCTGGTTGATCTCTTTGAAAAGCAGGCAGTGAAATCTGAAGCCAGGTTAGTCTTTTCTGGTTTTGTGTTTTATCTGAACCTGAAACAAGGCAAGTACTTCTGTCTGTTGAGGTTGGCTTCTTGAACAAACAGTCACTTAGTTTTGACAAAAAGTAGAACCTAATTTTTCAAAGTAAGGTGAAATTCAGTTCATATTTAAAAAAAATGAAACCAGACAAAACTTCAGGAATTTTAGTCTAACTTAAATTTGAAAAACAATGTTTTGGGCAATAGGGTCTCGAAATCAGGGCAAGCTGAAATTTTGCAGAAAACACAACCTTCATTTCCAGCCTTCTCCTTCTTAACATGTGAAATAATTTCTAAGAGCAATACATGAAAATTCAGAAAAGTAATCTCTTAGCTATTGATGAAAGGAGGTCAGTTCATTATAGGCTCTCATCTCATATATCAGGACAAGAACAGCATGTTCAGATGGCCTGCCACAAATAAATACAACATAGGGTTTTTAGCATTCTCAAGGTTTACTGAATATATAAGAAAATCCCCCTTCTGGATTTCTGGGCAAGATTTTTTAATATATATTAGGTGATTTCTGCTTTGTTGTTAGCATGACAGAGATTTTTTTTTTCTTTTCTTATTCTGAATCACAGGTATTTAGGGGAAATCAGCCTTTTCATATCAGATGTAAAATTTCTAAATATAACCAAAATCAGGCCAAAATTCTCTAGTTATTTAATACCATTCATTGTCTTTAAGCTCTGTTTAGGGAAATAAATTTGTTTCAAAACTAAAAAATCTGTAGGAATTTTTTAGGAGCAAATTTTACTATCATGAGAATTTGTTTCTCCCAGAGGTCATCTGATTCCTTTGTTTTCTTAACACTTCTCTTTCTGGATGGAAATTAGGAAAAAAAATGGCTAGAAAATATAGGGAAAATATAATTCCTGGAATAACTAGAGTTCCTGCATGACATTTCTCACATCTCATTTCTTAATGCATTAATCTTCTCTGTGTCAAAAACAGAGTTTCCTGTTCAAACAGAACTGATGTGAGAGAGTGCCAGACTGCAGCTGGCTGGGAACTCACACTGGTGGGTCAGCAGAGCAGTAGTAGAGTTTAGAACAACACAAATGCTCCTCTTCTTTTTCAGAGGTAATAGGTTGGCAGCTACCTCAGGATCTCATCAGGAACCTGTAGCAGCTTTGGCATTGCAACAAAGATCTTTACACTAGTTTTCAGTCATCCAAAGTCTTACGTTAGACACAAGCAGATCAAATCTGCATTTGAATTTAGGATTGAAAAGGGTGGACAGAGAGCTGAGTCTGGCTTTCCTCCATATTTCAAGATGAAAGCATTTCACTACAGTTGGATCACCTATTCATAGTAAGAGTCTGAACTTAGCAACTTTGGTTTTATGTTGGCATATTTTCTTAAAGGTAATGAAAAATATTTACTCATGTAAAAGAATCTTTAACAGAATATCAGATGACCACTTTGTTCCAAGTGCTTCTTGTCAAAAGAAGGCATAGAAATCAATTTTTAAGCAGGGTCAAATGAAATTCAGTACCAGGATACCTGCATATCTGTTCACTTTTGATTCCATTTGCTTAGCCGTTAAACCTAATGCTTGTTAATTTTATTCGTAACATATTGAGCCAATTTCACTGGCATGCTTTCCTATGCTTGTTTGTACCTCTTCAGTTATGCATAGCAGGCATGAACTGAGTTTAGCCAGCGGATTAAAGGGATTGGCATCAATAGAGCACTGCAAGACAGAATGCACCAGTAAATGTCGCCCTTCTTTAGAAAATAAATGTCAGGTGTTGAGCTCCCCTCTAACTCTTTAGCAGACTATGGAAAAACACTGTTCTTAATTTTAAATATAAAGAAGCTCACAGATCTGTTTGTGTTTTTCTGTTGGAAATATGCTTGTATTTGGGGCAATTTATTTATGTCAAAATTTTTATATTTTTATGTGTATATATCAAATTCAGATGCCAATACATCAACTAAACAAAGTGGTCATATAGATTTCACAACTGTGACCATTCAGATGGTTTGGTATGAAATTAGAGAGGTACTGTGCATAAAATTCTGGCTTTGCTTGGGATGCTGCTCTAGTCTCCTATTTGCAAATGTCCAGAAAATTTTGGGTCAATAGTTATACACAAAAAATATGTGTAATTGAGCTGAGCATTCAGCAGATTGTATCTGAATAGTAGACAAACTGTTTTCTCTGACTTCATATGTGTTTTATTCATAAACACCAATAAACTACATATTAGGCTTCAGGGTAGGTTGTGGATGGACAGCAGAAATCATGCACATAAATAAGTCTTGCATTGGAAAGCCTTTAAAACAAACCTGCAAAATATATTCTTGGTGATGTACAAGATCAAAGGAAGAACTGGGGAAATAGCTGGCTCTCCAAATGCTGATCAGCTGCTGCCTTTGTATTTTCCAGCCTAGCACAGCAGATGATCAGCCAGTTCTATCAATGATAACTACAGCTGGTTTTGGTTTTGGTTTTGTGGGCCATATACAGAAAAGCTTAATAACCTGCAAGCAGTCCAAAGTCTATACATAGTTGGTGTGAAATACAAAATGAAAACAGTGTCCCTTGCAAAAAGATACTACAGACTTCAGCATAAAGCCCAGCTTTCCCCAACAGTACTTTGTCATTCACAATAATCAAACAGAAGGTTTTTATCATGATACTTCTAAAAATTCAAGCCCTATCAGAAATTGAAGTCATGCCATGAGTTTATATTTACATGGTTGGTTTAGGTGAGTTAACACAAAACTAGTTACATAATTAATTAAGTAGTTAAGATAAAAATAAAATAAAATTCTACTCATATATCTGTTATCTAATTCAGAATTATTAAAGGGCTTCAACATTTTTATGAGCTCTTCACTTTGGAAAGATCAGGGTTTGGATCTAAAATCCATAGCAATTTACTGGAGCACTTCACAAATTGGAATTCTAATTTGGAAGAATGAAGGTCTCCTAAAAATGTGAAGCACACCAATAATTTTAAATTATTTTTTCTAGTTTGCAAGCCCAGAACCCCTACCATTTACAAAGAAAGACACTTCTAACAAAAAGTTAAGTGCTGTAATAATTTCAAATCAGTGAGTACGGTGTAGAGCAATCCTAAGGCACTGAAGTGCTACACTTTATTTCATGGAAGACCTTCAATCTTAAAAATACAAGCAAGTCAAAGAGTTTCTTGTCTGCAAACTGAAGACATAGCAACACACATATTACAAAAGAATGTAATAAACATTTCATTTGCAACTACACAAAAAAACATTTGTGCATCTGTGAATACAGCTGATAGCTTAGTTATTCCAGATTTCTAGGTTTGGTCATTTATCATTATTTGCATTATATATAAAATCAGTTCAGTAGATCATCCTAGTCAGTGATCTTTTTTCCTCTAAGAAAATGTATCCGTGTCTAATTTTACTTCCACATTTGTATATACATGCGTATAAACAATAGCACTTTATATTTCACTGTTGGGAGAGAAACAAAGTATAGTGGTTCTGGTCCTCACTGGTAATACAAGGAATGAGAAACAAGTCTATGCATGTTTCAGTGACACTAAGTCAGTGATGTAATTATGGATCAAAGACAGCTCATAGTGGAAAAAGAAAGATAAAATATTCCAAATACTGTAGTCTAAGATCTGATTTAGCTGCAGTGGAAAAGTAATGTCTCTGTTCTATCTGATCATGCCCTGTATCTGCTGGAATTAGTTCTAGGTTAGCTTTCTTTGGAAAACATCATCTTTCTCTCATCATGGTTATATCTTCTATTGTGTGTGTTATTATCTTGCTATATTAAACTATATAATTAATTATTTAACTTCCCCTTGACATTTATCTCTCTGTATAGAACTGCCACTATTTCACTAGTTTTTAAAGACATACATATTTGACCTCATAGTCTCTTCTTTTTATGCAAAACCAATGATCTTACCCTTTCCATTCTGACTAGCTTTTGCAACACAGATTTCTTGATAATTTTTAAGCCTCAGTTTCAGTCCTTACTTTGCTCTAAATGTTTCTTTTTCAGCTTCTTTATGATCTACCACATGACTATGATTACAGTTTCGTGGTTTGTTTGGTTTTTTTTTTCCTTCAACTGTGTGCAGTGTCTGTGTAGCTCTCAGTATTATTGATTTTTCTTGAGTATCTCAAGAAGAAGGTCAATATCTAGAGCTTTTTCATCTCTTTTGAACCCCACCTAATTGTTCTTTCAGTTTCTTTGGTGTTCCTGTTTTCTTTGCCCATTGATTATGAAAATCTTGAAAGGCATCCTCTTTTCTGCTATACCTGTATGCATAGTTCTGAATAGCACGTTCATTCAGCTCACACTGACTTTGCACCTCTTTCAACTAAGTTCCCTTTCCCTGTATAGGTGGAGAAATATTTGGAAAAAGTAACAGGAACAAAGCAGGCAAAGTGGGCCACAGACAAAACTGACCTGAAGAAATTGATCACTGAGTGGAGTTATTTTGTAGATGATTAAGCAAGTAGCTACTGAAATTAATTGAGAGCTTAAGCCAATCTGGTTATCAACGTGTCACTGAAGTCACTAAAAATGTGTGAAAATAACACACAATTGCACAACAGTGTAGCTCAAAAGAATTTTGCAAGTGAGGTCAACATTATTTTTATGTTAGAGGTGGTAAAGCTTTTGTACAGAAGAGGGAAGTTATTTTCTCAGGGTCATTCAGTATTGTTGGGAATATAAACTGTGTTCCCAGACAATTGACCTCTTTGCTCAGCAACTGTTTTCATCTTCTCTCATTGCAATCTATCAATATCATCTGCAAAATGTAGAGGCTTCAGATGAAGTAGACACAAGAATTACATGCAGTCACTGCATTCAAAAATTAATTCCTGAGATGTTCAAGGGAAAAACTAAAACCAGAATGGTGAAGCTGACCTTATTTTCATGATGCTATAGGAAACAGATTCAGAAAAGGACTACATTCAGAAAAGTATATCAGTGAAGCACTTGGTATGCATAGTAAACTACTGATTTCGCACCTTTGAGAAACTTCATTGTTCATTAACAGAGTTACATTTTGTAAAAAACATTAAATTTCCTTTATAATTTATGTTATATTTTCAAAACCACAAAGGCTTCAGGATCAGGCCAAAATTCATAACCATATTGTTTTTCTTCTCTTTCCTAATTCCAGCTTTTAACTGAAATTTCCTAACTCCAGTTACTAACCACAATGGCTAACTGTAAACTTGTTTCTCTCTCTCTCTTTCTCTCTTTCTGCCATTCATTCAATTAACACTCCTTTTCCAGGTCTTTCTCTCCTTTCTACATATGTCATGTCTGAGTAGGTGGTGAAGCTTTCACTTCTTTCCCACCTTTATGAAAATGTCTCATCATCTACATTCAGTCACTTTAATTTCAAAGTTATATGTCTCCCATCTATGACCCTTTGTATGATTAACACTGAGAAGGAAAGTCTCTGTCATTTACTTCAAGCACCTCTTGAATATATTATCAAAGAAACTCTTGGTGCTTGAGGAGCAAAAATAGTCCTGCTTCCAAAATCTTACAGTGTAAGAGAGAGGAAGTGTTGCCTCTTTAGTTCAACATCTTCAAGTAATTCAATGGATACAGTTTTAAATTTGCTTACGAAATGTTAATTTAGATATCTAGCTAGAAGAGTCTGTTTTCCACAGAAGTTCAGACCTACTTTGAATTATTTTTTTTCCTCACTACCTTCTGGTTAATTACATTATAAGACACTTTTCCCACAGAGACAGGTTCTCATTCTTGCCTCTAGCACATCATCACACATTACGATGCATCTTGTCCGTGTTATGCTTGGTGATATCCGTGCTGTGTCTGGAAACAGTCCAGCCTATTGTCTTGCTCTGAGTCTGCCTTCAGCATCACCCACCCCTTCTGTTCCTTTCTTCCTGTTTGTCTGCCACCATCAGTTGTGCTTTTGTTTCTATTGACCTAAATATTGACGACTCATCTCTCCCCTTGAGTAGTTTCTCCTCAACTCACATGTAAAACCACCCTTACTTTGTTTAAAATGCATGCAATTTATGTGTGTTTAAGATGGTTAGGAACTTTGTAAGAAGACTAACACATATATTACAAATCTGATACTAATACAATAGAAGTAGTAAAAAATGTATGCCTGATCCCTCTGAGACTAGTGATAGACACATTTGTATACCAGAATCAGATCCTTGTCCACCAGATAATCCCTACAAAGAGTTAGGTACTTAGACCTTCACAAATACCAGTTTTGTAGACTTTTGAGTTGCATGAAACTTGTATTTCACTTGGCTCTTTAAATTCATCTGGAGACCCATTTGAAGATTTACCGATGCTGGTTACTACTTGTTTTGTGCTCCTGCCCATTTGGAACTAGTCTAGCATTTCCAAGTAACCTAAAAATTCTGAAGGAGGAAGCTAAGAATAATTTATTTTTCCTTACTTCTAATGCCAACACACCATCTGGATTTTCATGAATTCTTTTAACTTAACCTTCTGAAGTAAAGCACAAATTCTGCTTATTTCGAAGTTGTTATAAATTGAATTTAACAAGTGTATAACACAGGGCCACTTAAGATCCAAGCAAAGTTCCACAGCAGTAACTTTTCCATTTCTGTCTATAAATACCCATTTACACACGTGTAATGAATCCATATGCTAAAATATGCACAAACAGTTCAGTACTCATAAAAATAAGAGCTAATTTAAAAAAAAAAATTACATTGTTCTGCAATACTTCCAGACATGTGTCAGAGAAGCAGGTAATGCATCTTTCTGATCTATCTTTGGAGCACTCCAAATAACTGAACAGGTTGAATCAAATGTCAGACAGATCAATAGCTTAGAGGTGGTGGAGTCATTGAACTAGTTCAGTGCTAGTAGCAGAAAAGAAATGGCCATAGGAAACTGAATGATTATGGGTAAACCTAAGTGATTTCAATTAAATGTAATAAAGGAAAATTCAAACAGTCACTAAGGATAGATTCTGTAGAATTACTATATACAGTCTCTTGCAAATGTATAGTAGGTTCCTACTAAAGAAGCACAAAAAGGGTTGTGTCCGAGGAACAGAAATAGCTGATCAAAATGAAAATATAGTGAACTTAAGAGAGTTTGGAAAACATTCAAATGTTCACATGTAGTTTTTCACCTATTTCGCATTACTCCTTCTAGGCTTTTATTAACTGTATTGAAGTTTTCTGGATCATCTCCATCTTGAGTATAGTTTCCCAATAGTGAGCTGACCAAAATTATTCCTAATAAAGTAAAAGTCTTAGAACACCAAATTCTATACAAACACTCAATTAACTTCAAGTAGACTTTTCTCATGTGACCATTACTGCACTATCTGCACAGTTATGTCAAACAAGCAGAGAAGTAGGTTGATATTAATGATGCTTGGAGATATGCATTTAGATTAGTACGAACAATTTTTCCCCTTTCTTTTTATGCTGTGAAGTCAGTGAAAATATCCTGCAACTATTTGCAAATGCAGGTTGAATTTACTTAGTAGTTTTGTCTGGAGAATGTATTTGGGGAAAAATCACAAAAATGGTAGTCAAAGAGATGTAGTTCTCTTTTTTCTATCCCCTGGGTTAAAGCACTGCCATAGGACACAGAAGGCCTTGGGTCCCCCTTTCTCTGTATTTCTGGAGGAATATGAATTCATATGCCCTACTTCCCAACAGAGTGCTTTACTCTTCCAAAAGGGAATTATGGAGCAAAACCTCTTAGCCCCTCAGGCTGAAGCAAAACACCTCAGCAGTCAGTAAGACAGAGAACGGGAACATTCCATAGGCACTTTTACCATAGAATTTAGGAGGTAGGTAATTTCCTGTGTTAAAGGGAGGAGGATTATAGTCTATTCTCAGGTGAATCTTTAATCATAGGTATGAAAGCAGAGCTTCTCCAGTACTGACACTGAGATCATCTTCCCACTTCCATTCCATTAACTCAGTTCATTATAAGCTGTTTATATTTTCAAGCACATCCTTTTGCCTTTTACATTTACATAACTAGCTCTCCTCCCTTCTCCAACCTCAAAATGTATTCATGGTCCTAATTCAATTCACCATTGTGTAATTGAGATGTAGGGCTTTTTGGAAGCAGACTGCTAGCCTTTATGAGATTACCCACAAAGTACGGTGACTTCAAATACAAAGGTGTCTGTCACTTGGCAGCAGCATGCATTCCTTCATCATACTCCACTGTTAGTGTAGTCTTGGTCCTTTTTTTATTTAATTTATTTTTTATTTTTTAATCATGGAGAGATTTGTGAAACTTCTCCCTACATGAGAAACATTGTGTGAAACAGAGTGAAACAACAAAACAAAATAATCATGGACCAATATCTTGACATTGCAGTTGAACACTTCTGATTGAAACAGCACTGATACATGGTAGTTTTGTAATATGTCTGTGTAACTTTAGAATGCATTTATCAGAAAACTGTAATTGGATATTATTCCACAGTGACTGGCTGCAATTTCATCCACTGACAAAGCAGCTCTTAGATCTGTGAATCTGCAGAATTCAGACTCAGTGTAGCAGAGTCCAACTTTCTGACAGTGTTTTACACTCTACAGGAGACAAAGGTTTCCTTCACACAAAAAGATCAAGCTATTTCATTTTATGTCCATGGGGAAATGGCACAGACTAAAGAGACACGTATCTAAAGATACAAACTTGTCATGACAAATTCAAATGATCTGTATTTTGTTCTTCCATATTCTGGTGTTTTGTAAGAGAAAACTGTCTGGACGGCAAAAATATGAGCATAACTTAACTTTAGTTATAGATATTGTTACAGCACTTTATCTAAATTTTTGTGCATTCAGACTTTTTATTCTTCTGTGCTCAGAACAAGTTTGCCGTAGCTTTCTTATGTCTGAGACTGCACTCAATCTGCTAGTTATAACCACACTGTGACCCAAGCAAAACAGATAGATAATGAATGGAAACTGAAATATTCATTTGATATCTCTGGTGGTCCTATTCAGGTCTACAGAAGAACCAGTTAACAGAAATCAGGGGACTGAAATAGTTTTTCTGCTCCTATGCAAAGTTAAGATTTTTGCTAACATCTTCAACAGGAGCTACCGATTATGGCCCTGCTCTAACATTTAGTTAGAAACCTGCATGAGGAGACTTGAGGGAGAGCGCAGAAATTTAATGGAATTATAACAGGCATTCTGCCTGCTCCTTTGTTCATGGGATACCAAGGAAATGTTTTTCCTCAAATATCCTATAAACATTTCTGCAGCAACAAATGGTTATGTTTGTTACCCCTTCATTTTTTTTGCATTTATCTAGTTATTAAAACTAGTGTACATCAAGTATAACTGTGCTGACAAATTTAATAGAATGGAACGCAGTCTCCTACTTGCTCCCATCATTGTGCATGGGAGTTACTTTCCTCATACAATAATCACACCTGTGTAAGCAGACAAGCTAATTAGGCATTTCTTAAGGTACTTCATACCATGCTCTCCTTTCTGGAGGCAACTTCAAGATAGGTCACTTTCTGAAAAGCATTGGATGCATTGGACTGTATAGCAAGAGTGCAGTCTTTGAGGAGATAAAAGTTAGAGTGATCACTTCTTGAGGTCATTAGGTACCATTAGAGAACAGAGTGGTTTCCATGAACCCCTAAGCATAAAACAACTTTTCCTGGATCTGATGAGTGGAAACAAGTGTACTGCTGTACTTATGAGTGGAAACAAGTGTACTGCTGGTCTGGAGCTAAACATGTGTCTTTAGTTGCTCTTGAGCAATTTAAAAATGCAAATGTCTACTCAGGGCAAAACAGATGAGATTCACTTCACCTACTTTGCACAGATCTGATTGTATAATGCAGCTGAGCTTACAGATGTTCTCTCTCCATTGCTGAGAAAATCCAGTATAGCCAGAGCATACCAGGGACATGAGCTCTGAAACTACAGTTAGGCTATGTATTTCATCATGGTTAAGAAAGTATCTTTTCTGCTTTATACTTACTCCCTTGCACGAAGTTTGCACAACAGTAAGGCAGAGTACTCATTTTTTTAATCTGGAAAATTACAGAGGACCCCTAACAATACTTAGCTGCCTCACTGGCTATCAGTATAAATGTAACAGGCTTTTGTTAGACTGGTTGTGCAGATGGGGTAAAATGGTTAAAATATTTGCAGACCAGCTTCCCTCCCTCCAAATCAAACTACCACTTCCCTCAATAACTAAATGATCCAAGAATCACTTTTATACTAATACTTTCACATCATTAGGATCAAATAAGAACAAGTTCTCTGCAAGTATTACCAGAGTGGGACACCCCTCCATCCCCCACCCCCAGGACTGTTTGTTTGTTACTCAGAGAAACTAAATTTGAAATGAAAGAAGAAAGATAAAATAATGCAGATAGCAATCAATCTGGAAGGAATCTTATACTACACTTGTAAGAACATAACACTACCATGGTGGAGCAGAAAAATTCTAATTTAGCTCAGCATTCTCTTTGATGTCGAAAAGAGCAGAGAATCTGTGTTACCCTACAGTGATACACTCTGGATATCCTTTGAGGTGTCAGGGACTTGGGGACTTCCTTACCTGGAGTTTGCATTTGGATCACTGTACTTAATAGCACTTATCGCCCTGTCATCAGTGAACATTCCTAAGAGATTTTGGAATTCACTTAGATTTTTGGCTTCTAAAATATCCAGCACATCCAGCTCCACAATTTAATTACATGCTAACTGAAAAAGTGCTTTGTTTATTTTAAACCTCTTGTGGGATAATTTCTTTAAGTGCTTCCTCATATTCCATTATTCTTATGTTTTCTGCCTTTGTAGTATTTCTGGTTACTCGCAGTGCTCAAGAGCCACTGCCACTACCTCTCATTTGGTTAATTGACAACATGACCTTAATATCACGTTCTTTTTTTTCAGCCATGAAAATTGATTTCATAAAGCTTCTATGCTGCATTTCAACAGGACAAACGTAACCCACCCTATGCTACATATTAACGTATAGTGAACCTTGCTATTACATCACCTCACTCATTACCTTCTGAAACTCATAAAATTTCTGACATATTTATTATAGAGAATCTTGCAATTCAATTCTTGCATCCTATATTTTTAGACTTCAAAAATACATATAAAATCACTGTTACCTCTGGTGTTCTTTTACTATCTATGCCATTTAATCTTTGTCATTGGGATTACATTTATTTGGATAGTTCTTCACTACTATTCTTTTCTCTAGGATAGGAAGCTTTCATTTTAATTTTCAGGTATGTGTCATTATTAAATATATGCTATTCTATATCTGTCAATTTT
Source organism: Chloroceryle aenea (assembly GCA_013399075.1). Classification (NCBI taxonomy): domain Eukaryota; kingdom Metazoa; phylum Chordata; class Aves; order Coraciiformes; family Cerylidae; genus Chloroceryle; species Chloroceryle aenea. The sequence goes on along the minus strand of VWZY01000316.1, from coordinate 463,801 downwards.
CCATACATTTTAACTTTCTCTATAATGTTTGAATTTGGAGCATAAGTAGCCTAACCTATTCCGATTTAGGTGAAGTCCATGTCTTTTGGATGGCTTCAGTCAAAATGTTTTTCCAGTTCCTAAATCCTCCAACAGCAAATGTGGATAATTCCCTATATGTGATATGGTTTCCTACATCACATGAATGAAACTGGGGATATTGCAAAGCTTGTTACAAAGGAAAGTCACATCTTCATCCTACATTGGTTAATCTTTTGGGTATTTTACTTTTGGGTATTGTATTTTACTTTTTTTTATGTCCAATATTCATACACATCATACTTATTAAAGTGATTGTTTCCTTGTGAAGATGATGTCTGAATGCTTTGAATGCTTTTGCACATTTTCATTTAGCACAGAAGCCAGTCATACAGTCCTCACTGGAAACTCAAACCAACTGTCTCTGTCACTGGTATAGATAATCTGACAATCTAATTTTACAGTTTACCTGTTCTAATCAGTATGGAGTACACAGAGTGAACGAATATATTGTCTATCCTCGGTTTAAGGATATTTCATGTGATCCTTTCTATAAGACCATATTATCTTTAACCCGATATGCTTCAAGATTTTCTTCTTCATTAATGACCTTGAGACTGCTACATTGGAATGCAGCCTGTCCACTGATGTTCTTCAAAGATTTATTTACCTACTTTTCTGACTTCTTTTGCTCCTTGTTTCTGAGCTCTGAATCACCTGGCACAAGTACTACAATATGTATTCACCTTATTTAGAAATATGCACATGTATACAAGCACAAACACACAAATATACTACTGTTAGAAAACATATTTTTTACAACAGTGAAAACCAAGGCATTATTGTGATCTCAGGCTTGATTCACTATGAGCTGGTATTTTCAACACTGACACATGACATAGAAGAGATTTCTAAAATGATACCCTTGTTTATCTGATGATTTGAGGTGGCCCTCAAATAAAGACTAGAACAGTCGGGAAGAGATGTTCAATTAATTACTCTTAATTCAAAAGTATGTGATAAAAAATATGCAGAACCATTTTTCTTAGAAAATTTTTCACTTGGACTTCAAAATATACAGTTTATTTTATACCAGTTGATATTTACCTAAAACTTGTTACAGATAATGCTCCACTCTTCTCATCAGTGAAAGCAGCAAATTCATTCTCAAGGTGCTTGGGTGTTCTCCATCTCCTTCAAAGCATTTTCAGAACAACAGTTTGGAAGCAAAAGAAAGGAAATATAATAATGTCTTCAAACAACTTCAGGAGAAAGGTATTAAATTTCTGTCATCTCTCCAGCAGCACAGAAAATTGTTTATGACAAAAAAGAAAATAATATATTTTTTTATATTTCCTCAGTGATTTCAACAATTTTGGAAGACCGTCTTGAAATGGAAGACAAATGATTCTGTGTTTTTCTTTCACTGATATAGATTAAAAAATGAACTATCTGCCTTTTTCTCTTCGTTTGTAAGATTTTACTTTTTTTTTATGATCAATAATTCTACGTCTTTCATTCATACTGAGATGCTCAAAAGGTCCAGTGTGCTGTTGGATGCTTCATTATTACAGCCCAGTATGTGATATCTGGAGGATTAAGCACGTAGAACAAGAAAGAAAAGTAATTTTCCAACATTTTACAATATCCTCATGGGAGAACTTTCCCAGGAGTATTCTAAGGAAGTGAAAGGCAATGTGGGCTTTCCATTTATGGTGAGTCTATTAATCAAAGGACCAATTCCATTCCACAGAATTTTGGCTCAGTAGGTCCCACAAGACAATGATATAATTAAGTTTCAGTGATGTTGGCTTTCCATGTAACTTAACAACTTGTGGATGAACCAGATTTTGTAGACGACCAGACTGAGATGGTATATACGGACATTTACCTTAATCTCTTAGTTTTTGAAACTCACAATTGTATTTAAGAATTCATCAGTCCACTAGATAGTACATATGACTGAAAGGAAGAGGTGAAGGGCCAGGTTTTATGAAGTATCAGATCATAAATGATATTTAGGAGTGTCAGATGTGAAAACATGGTTGTCTTCAGAGTTCATGGAAGTTGTTTTCCTTTTAGATATTAGCATTAGACTCACTCAATAAGACGGATAGAAACATCTCTAGACTCACACTCCAGTAATGTTTCTATTTTTCTTTTGCCTTTAGTGTCTCTTCCTTAATAAAGTGGCAGCTTACTGTTCTTTATGATGTAGAGTTTATAAAGCACTGTCATAAAGCACTTCTTTTTTTACCTTTTTTTTTTTTAATATAAAGCAGATATATTTATGGAACTTAGTGACAGCAAAACATCAGTTACTACATCTTACGCAAAGCTGAGAAAACTCTCCAAGAAGTCCTGTCATTTAGTTTGTCAGGCACAGCAAATAAGCAATATGTGCCTGGTAACCCTGGTTGCAGTGTGTTAGTCTGAAGTATGGAAGGCATAGTCTTTCGTGGTAATGGTATTTTTCAGTAAATATGCCATTACTAGAAAAGGCCACAGGTTTGCATTGACCTGACATTGTAGGGATTCAGGGCTTGTCTCCCTTTACTGATTTGTTTCAGTTGTGACAGCAGTTATATATCAGGCTAAATGTGATTTAGTTTAACTTTTGTTTACAGCAAAAACAAGTAGTTATTCTGAGTGTGAACTGAAGTTTCTGACTGGAGAATAAAATGCAATGTGGGAGAATGCAGACACAGGAAAATCCCAGAGGTGCCCCACAAGAAAAACAAACTGAAGTTAATAAAACTGCAAATCACAATCACAACATATTACAGTCAAACAGTGGTCACTACATACTTGTGACCTTGTAAATCAAGTAAAAATGGTTGTAGAGATAGCAGAAAACTGATTAATTGGGAACCAGAGAAAGGAAAGGGCATGTAAGCAGACTGTGTTAAAATGCATATAAAAATAAAACCAAGTGTGCTCAACACCAAGGATGCAGCAGCCCTCACCCTGAACTCTGCACTTTTTCTGTTGATGCCTTGGGATGCCAATGTCACTGTAATCCATCCCCTTGTTCTACTTGAGAAAGACAGACATCATCAGTTTAGGACCGAGGAATATTGTACAGGCAGTGCAGTACCAGAGAAAAAGGGCAGATAGCAGGAGGCTTTTGTGTAACAGTTTTACCTGTATTTTTAATGAAGCTTTTCAGTATTAATTTGTTGTTGATAGCACTGTAACTGAAGTAACAATATCTGTCTCTTGATTAGCCTGTTAAGATTTCAATTAGACTAACAAAAACCCCTTAGCTCTACATATGTTTGTTCCCTTGTTCCTGCTACAAGATTTCGAGTGTTACTATAGATACCAAAATGGGAACTGGAGAAGTTTCCAAAGGCCCCCTCCTGGCATTATTCACAGACTAAATTTCAGAAGATTAGCAGTGCTTGCAGGGGAGAGGGAATATTCTAAGTAGCTGGCTGAAGGTAATGCATACTTCTGAGTTAGTCACACCATATAACTGCAGAATATGCAGATGAGAATAGACTCATTATTTTAATGGATGGACCTTGTTTCATTCCTATTTATATGAAGCTTATTATATGCTATTTTTCTTAATTGGAACAGGGCAGGTCAACTAGCAGAAACATAACTGCTTGCTTGGTCCTAGCAATCAACATGACAAGAGACTCTCTGAAAAGAATGACCACTAATTCATCAGCAGCTTTTGGGCATACACACCTAAAACTTCTTCTAAGGTGTGGGAGTTCAGCTAGCAGGCAATGGGAAACAAGATCGGGTATTTACAGACTGATGGGAAAAGGAGACACACAGTTAAGATTTTGAGGACACTTTTCAGAAAGGGCTCTTCCTAGGGACCCAGTAGGAACTACATTTTGCTGATCATTTACCTTTCCCATTTTCTTTATTTTAATCTTTAAAAAAATCTTGCATTGCTTTATTTCACACATCATTTTACTCTTTTACTGTACTCCCCCTGATGATAGTAGATATTTTCAATTGATTAGAACACAGTATTGGTAATTGATTCATAAATGTTCTTCCTGAATTTGCACTTTTCAGATCCTATGATTTCTAAGAACAATAAATGTCCCTATAATCATAAGTTGTCTTAGGCTATGTTCATACCAAGGTATGCTCTCATTACTGGAATGTGACTAGTTTGTCCTAAGTATGTTCTATCATTTTTCATTTTAAGACTTTTCAGTGAACCAGTTGAACTCTGTGTCATCTTAGTCAACTTGTTTTCATGCACATATGGAGACACTAATGTTGCAGTCCTGTAAAATGACTTTTATATGTAATTATATGTAATACATCATGGTATCTTCTGAATTTATCTGCTTTATTGTGTCTTACAAATATCTTCCAACATACCACTGTTTCAGCTTATTTCCTCAAGGTGATCAGGCTTTCATATTTCTAAGATGAACAGCATTTTTCACCCGTAATTCCTCAAATTCCTCTTTATCTTTTTCTTTAATGATGTACATACTCCTTCCAATTTAATACTATCTACAGATTGCATTAGAGTGCTCTTTAGTTTTTCTTACAGTTTACTAATATAGACATTAAACAAATCTAACTCTTGCCAACTTTTGCTAACAAATATATTATAATCCTCCTCTTAATATGTTGCTGCTTCTTATTTCTATTTTTTGCATTAATTTAGGCAGTTTGCAGCCTGCATGGTCATGATCTTATTGAAGACAGTACTGAATCAAATTTTAAAATTGAAAAATCCCAAGATGCCATATCAAATGCTTCACTAGAATCCAAATATGTATGAACTACTTCATTCACGTTGCCCATTAATTTTGTAATTGCATCAAAACAAGCAATGAAGTTTAACTGATGAGATGCAGTTCTTCTAAAGCCTCACTGCCTACTGTTCATATTTCTCTTAGCATAGCTATCAATGACGGAAGATTTATTTATTTGCATTACAAAGCATTCAAATAATATTTATGGCATCACAGTTGTCAGTATCAATCTTTTCTGGAAATCTGTATCACATTTTTTTTTCTCTATTCATCTAATAGATTCTCTTTCACCTATAAGATTTTAACAATGAGTATCTGTAGGCATCCTGAAGTCAGTAATTCTTTTAATTTTGAAGACAGCATGTCATTCTTGACCGTTTTTGTAATATATCATTAACATCTTCATGAACAGAGCTTCTGGAAGGCCTTCTTCCAATAGATATATAGCGTGCAAGGTCAGATGGCATATTCTAAACATTAATCCATGAACATTTGGTACTGTTTACAAATATATCAACACTCTCTTGAGACTGAGTATGCTAATTGTCACTCTTAATTACCACACAATGACTCATATTTGATGGCTCTTCCAGAACATGAGTGTGAACAAGCATTGGACCAGGCTGCCAAGAAAGGATGTGGAGTTTCTAGGCTATTCAACAGACATGGACCTGTGCAACCTGCTTTAACTGGACCTTGGAGCATGGACTATTGAGCAACTACTAGAGTTTAGCCCCAGATACAAGCTGAATTTTGATGGTTGAGTTTGAGTTTTATCTGTCCCAAGAATGGGCTGTTGATCTAAACCATTTGCACTAATGTAAATCAAATGAGAATTTAACACTGTTAGCCCCATACCATGTACTCTGAATGAAAAGCAGGGCTCCTGAAGCATACATGAAGTTATCGTTGAAGTTTGGTACCATATTCCTCATCCTAACAACAGTGACTCCCATATAACTATGTTTACGGCACTTCAAAATACATTTGCAATTGTTTCATTTTGTGACACATGTATGAAAGTTTTAAACTTTTAAAGCAACTCTGCAATTTATTTTATAAAAAAGCTTATCGCCAGTCCTTTAAAACTGACTTCTAATTTGTGCCTGCAATTGTATTTGTAATGTGATTTTTATACATCTGTTTGTGAGTACAAATCATTGAATTTAGATGTATAGTTGCTTCAAATGCTTGTCTAATAAGTCAAGTACTATATGTCCAAGGAAATATTTTCAGACTGTTTAAAACTCAGCTATGTAATCGTGGATAAAAGTACATATTAAACCAGCCCCTTTTACATCTGTAGAAAATCTCCGTTTAACATTCAGACATGCAATTGCCATCAAACCTCTTTGATTTGTTATAAAAATTAAAAGTTAGTCCAAATAATTTCCTAAAATGTTAGCAATAGTGGTTGAAAAATAAAACTACTTTTGGTTGCACTCATTACAGGCCAAATATTATTTGAAAGAAAATTACATGTCCATTACAATTACATCAGGATTCATTTGATCCATGTGAATATCACTGGAAGTAAAGTTTTGAAAGGAGTAAAGGTATTGTAGTGACATAGAAGATTCCCTGTAGCATCCCTAGAAAAGTAAGACTGCAAGACTATAGCTAAATATTTTACCCAATGCAATAATTAACAGACTAAAATCCTTCAAGTATGTATGTATTGAATCTAACTACTGAATCCTCTACACTTGTAGCTTTTTCATATGCCTTGTACTTTAAAACAACATAAATATTTCTGAAAGTATAATTTCATCTGTGGAAACTTTAAGATCGGTAGAAATACATTCAAAAAAGGAAAATAAAATATACATGTTCTGAGAAACCAAGCTGGACATTTATTGGACCCTCTCTTAGGTTTTTAGAAGTCACTGAACTTGTGGACTGAGGAAAACTGACATGAATTGTTAGCAATAGGCCTGAAACTCTGACATTATTCTACAGCATCCTATTAATTCTTTTTCACTGCTGTGCATTTTACTCCAGATGTAACTAACAGAAGTGCTTCTTAATATATGAATTTTCAATACCTGTGAAAAGCTCCTTCAAAAGCATAATGAGGCTTATAACAAAGAAGCAGAATTAGGCACAAAGATGGATCAGGGTATTTAACCCAATCTGTTTCCAGGTGGACTTCATATTACTCAGCAATTCCCATTCTTAATTTATGATAAAACAAAAATTCACTAAATCTGGGCAAAACTATCAGTGCTAAGAGTTTTACTGGACTTCTGCAGTGAAAATCTCTGAAAAATCTAGGTTGTGAAGTACATTTCAAAGGTAGTATTTCACACTATAGGTAATATTTCAAAGAAATATCTCTAAGTACAAAATACATTAAGAAAACAAATTACTAAATTACTAAATGAATGTGCAAGTAGAAAGCTTCAGCTTAGAAGCAACCGATCTTTTTCAAATATGCCAAAAACTGAGTTCAGGATTATGAACTGCAACTGCAGAATGCAACACTTAAAAAAATTTCCAATACTTAATCGCTTCTCTGAAGCTTTCAAATGCCTGAACCTTTCAGTGATTCAGGCATTCGATGTTCTCCGCAGGAAAAATTAGAAACCTTAAGGTCCCAACAGTTAACAAGAAAGTATTGAGACAAATTCTGCACATTAAATTTCATCTTAGAAATCCAGGCAAGATCACAGTGGTGAAGACTTCAGTGCACCAAACAGACACAATCCACCTGGCTAAAGTACACAAGTCTTTGAATCAGCACCTATGCTTGGTGGTGATAAACATTCCAAAAGGCATAGTGGATGAGGGAAAGGCTGTGCATGTCAGTTACCTAGACTCCAGTAAAGCTTTTGACACTGTTTCCCACAGCATTCTCTGGGAGAAACTACCTGCTCATGGCTTGGATGCATATGCCTCTCTGGATAAAAAAATAACTGGATGGCCAGGCCAAGAGAGTGGTGCTGACTGGAGATAAATCCCATTGGCAGCTGGTCACAAAAGGTGTTCCCCAGGGTTCAGTATTCGGGACAGGCTTCTTTAATATTTTTACCAATGATCTTGATTGAGTTCTTCCTCAGATGACACCAAGTTGGGCAAGAGTGTTGATTTGCTTGAGGGTAGGAAGGCTCTAAAGATGAATCTGGACAGGTTGGATCAATAGTCTGAGACCAATGGTAAGAAGTTCAACAAGGCCAGGTGCTTGGTCTTTCATTCAGATCACAAAACCCCCCTGGAACATTACTGGCTTAGGGAATAGTGTCTGAAAAACTGCCCTGCAGAAAAGGACCTGGGTGTTGGTTGACACCTGGCTGATATGAGCCAGCAGTGTGCCCAGGTGGCCAAGAAGGCCAACAATATCATGGCTTGTATCAAAAATAGTGTGAAAGGAGTGTTGGTGGGTGTTGGTCTCACAAGTCAGCTGATAGGACAAGAGGAGATCAAGTTGAACAAGTGGAGGTTTAGGTTGGACATTAGGAAAAAATTCAGTACTGAAAGGGTCAAAGACTGGAACAGGCTGTCCAGAGAAGTACTTGAATTGTCATGCCTGGATGTATGTAAAAGCTGTCTAGACATGGTGTTTGACTATATGGTGTAGTGGTGGCTCTGGTAGAGTTAGATAATGGTTGGACTTGGTGATCTTAATGGTCTTTTCCAACTGCAGCGATTCTGTGATTCTATCAAACTCTGCACTAGAAGTGGTTTAGTCAAATCCTGAGCAGGATAACTCTATTTAAATAAGCCTTACTAGTTGACAGTTTCCTTGGTTACAGGAAAAAAAAAATAAGCAGAGTAATACCATTAGAATAGCTTGTGATCCTCAGACCCTTTGGTTTCAACAGAGGCCATTGCTGTTATACATGCCCCTTCCCTGCCCCTCAACCCTTTTTTTCTTTTTGACCTCTGTCAATCTGAACTTCAATTTGAATTTTAGCCCAAACTGACTGCAGCATATATGAAGGGTATAACATTCCTGATATATGCCTCTGTTAGGAAGTCAAACCCAGTTAGACTGCTTGACTCCAAAGAAATAAACAGGGTATTTAAAATGTACTTATGTTGAGTACTAGGTTTGCAAACTGTTCTGTATTACTTTATTTAAAGGTTATTTCAATTCGTCTTACAAGATGTTTATGGATGCAACAAATTCTCACTAAATATTAAGAAGCAATTAACCACAAAATGAGATGATCAAAAAAGGAAGGTGTCCTACTCCTTTGGTAAATCTATACATACAATAAAGACTTTTGAAAGCAAGCAGGGAAATTCAGGGCATAAGAGTCCAGAATTAGAGTGAGGGACAGGGAGGCAAGATGATCAGGGACAGCACAGGGCAGGGGGCAGATCCCTTAAACTTTTACCTTGACAGTTTCAGGTCTTGAATATAATTTGTGTATGTTAGTTGGGAAAACACTGTTGCAACAGGACAAATGCAGTGATTAGCTAATACTACTATGTTTTAATTAAGGCAATTGGGTCTAAAGCTAGGTACTGATTCTTCTCAATGCCTCTTATGTAAATTACAGGGAAAAAAAAAAAAAGAAAAAAAAATTCTGACTTCACCCAGGTCAAACCCATCCAAATGACTAAACTGGAGCTTTAAAATTTGGAATGGAAAATTTAGTGACTTTCTATCACCTTCTTCCTGCAAGACTCCCACTCCCCATTTCTATTTTCTGAGAGAACAGTTCCTTTAATCTTCATACACCTTTGACTCATTTCCTCTTAAACCTTTAGGGAAGGATTTGTGGCCTTGTTCCTCTTTTCTTTTCTCTTTTATTTTTTTCTTTTTTTTTTTCTTTCTTTTTCTTTTTCTCTTTTTCTTCTTTTCTTTTTTTTTCTTTCTTTTTCTTTTTCTTTATCTTTTTCTCTTTTTCTTCTTTTCTTTTTTTTTCTTTCTTTTTCTTTTTCTTTATCTTTTTCTCTTTTTCTTCTTTTCTTTTTTTTTCTTTCTTTTTCTTTTTCTTTATCTTTTTCTCTTTTTCTTCTTTTCTTTTTTTTTCTTTCTTTTTCTTTTTCTTTATCTTTTTCTCTTTTTCTTCTTTTCTTTTTTTTTCTTTCTTTTTCTTTTTCTTTATCTTTTTCTCTTTTTCTTCTTTTCTTTTTTTTTCTTTCTTTTTCTTTTTCTTTATCTTTTTCTCTTTTTCTTCTTTTCTTCCCCCTCCTTCTATTTACTTTTCCTCTTTCTACCTATCTCCTGCTTGTTCAATCTTCTGTCTTCTCAGTTCTATTCTCAATTTCTCTTTCTTGCCTCCCTTTTGTTATCCCTTCTTCTTTCCTCCTTTTCTGTATTGCACACAAGCATAAAATCTTTCAGTGTTTGCTAATGTACTTAGTGATAACTTTCCCATCCCTGGTAACACAGGAAAGATAATTTTTCACCAACTATTCTTTTTTTTTTTTTTAATAAAAATGGATCTGAGGCACCAATCTCATTACTCCATAGCTGCAGTAGGAATTCTTGTTTCACTCTTCAAGACTGGATCTCTCTGCTTCTCCTTTATCACATTTCTGGTCTATTTTTCCTATTTTTTTCTTCCTATTTTCCTTTTCATTATTTTGCTTCTCATTTTACTTCTGTCATTTGATTTTTTCCTTCCCAGTACTTGTGTATCTTCTTCCTCATTCTCTTAGTCTGCTTGTGCCCTTCCTTTCTGTTTCTCCATCCCCCTCTCTCCCTCTTATCTTATCTTTACTTGTTTGTTGTAATCTGCTTCATTTATGACAGTGAACACACTAGAAAACCACACCTCTCAGTGGGTAACGTTTACCCAACTGCCTCAGGAAGTGTGAATGCCTGAATGCTTGCAACAAAAGATGTGTAAAATAGAAGGGGAGAAGAGAAAGAGGGAAGAAAATTGTGTGGATCTGCAATTACTGTAAGTCTTTCTACTGATGCAGTTGGATGATGTATGTCTGAATCAGAGAGCCTTCACAGTCACAGGTGTGTAAAGCCACCTACGCAGAGTAACTCAGATATTTTATGTCCTTTACAAATGCTCTCAAGCTGTACTATGGTTTGAACAACACTTGCGTTTACCTTTTGAAAAATGGTGTGAAGAAGCATTGCTACCACATTTGCATTTTTATAGTATGGCTTGCTCAGAAAGTGTTAGAGGAGATTGCCTAGCTTAAAGCCTGGTTCAATGATTCCTGGAGGATATTTTTCCCTGCAGTATCCAACTACCATACAGAGTGCCAAATAGCATAAAAAAGATTTCAGAAGCAATTCCATGATTACAGTTACTATACATTAAAGGCACAGAAGAACTATTGTAAATTATCTGTATGGTTCTTGCATAATAAATTGCTTTGCTCAGATCACAGGTGACAGGCTTCCATTACTGATCATTTTGTTTAAATGCACGACCATGTTTTTAAACAAATGACAGCAGAAGTCCTGTGATTCTAACAGAATCTCATTCCAGCACTGCCATTAAATGCCTCCTGAATGACCTTGAGCAAATCATTCTACACCACACCATCCTGGTTCCTTCCCCTTCTGTGATCTTCTGTAGGTATTTAGACAGGACAACCTCTCTTTAGAGAGATTATTTTCTCACATTTTAAATTCTTAACGCAATGGAGCATATACTAGTCTCTAGGAAATTCTGTAATAAATATTTATTTTTTAATTAGAATTAATCATACTAATAGGATGAGTTTTGGTACACATTCCTGGCAAGCAAGAGTCAATTATTTGAAAGATTTGGACCTGAAGATGACTTGCAATGGGCAGTGGCTGAGGACCATACAAATAATACCACCTGTGAAGACTTTGACTGAAATGACTCGGCACAAGGAGGATAGAGAGTGGATAAGAATCCGTTTGTCCTTAGCAACCTTCAACTCCCTTAGATATGAAGCTATTCTTTCCTCTGCTGAAATCATGTGATATTTTCCATGATCATGTCCTTATCCTTTCAAAGTATTTCTGTCCACAGACACTACCCAGCTCCTGGGCAGCATTTACTTCTCTTGTCAATCAGCAGAACTCTGCACCGTATTCTCCTCAGAACCCCTTGCTTTTTTTTTTTT